>JAKWBJ010000165.1:1272500-1301414 GCA_023159175.1 Wohlfahrtia magnifica | reverse complement strand
AATATACGTGAGCCTGTTTGTATATTGTACTTACGTTCCAAACGATACCATGCAAAAAATTATGCAAAAAACGGATTAGGTGTAAACGTTAGATACATTTCAATCGATATCGTGCAAAAAATGGTGTGCACATATTATTAGGTGTAAAATAAAACTTTTAATTATTTTTATAAAATACACCTGAGCCTGTTTGTACATTGTATTTAAGTTCCAAACGATACCATGCAAAAAATCATGTAAAAAAGGATTAGGTGTAAACTAAATAAAACTATTGACAACTAAGAAACATGCAGTAAATAAAAAACAGCAACATCACCTTCTTAAATGTCCTTTGATAAAAAGCATAACTCATCACACAACACAACTTTACTTCAAAATTCTTTAATATAACAACTTTATACCCACGGTAAAGTATGTAGACACTTTAGGTATGGTTTTGCCAATCAGATTTGCTTTTTATTAGATAACAATAATTTTATTTTAAAATGTAGCTCCGCTTTCTTTGAATGTGGGTCAATGTAAATACTTTTTTTTTCTTAAAAAATTAAAAAAATTGTCATGAACTCTAGTGTGCCGCTGTGGAATGGTCCAATCCCATGCCACACTTTTTTTTTTTTTTTGAAACCGGTATCACCTCATAACATTAGCTAGTAATTGGTTACAAGTATTAATACTGTAGAAAACTTCTTTAATGGATTAGCCGGTCGGAGCCAGCATTAAACAGTAGGACCCTTTTAATGATTCTAAAAATTGAATCGGGTGCAGCACATTGACTGAGGGTTTTCTCCCATGGAATGGGAGAATGATTTCAATGATTGTGAAGTCATGGTTCATATGGAACTGACCAAACCTCATGAATGCTTCTTAAATACTCTCTAGACTTGGGAATACCGAAGAATCAGATTACTAATCAGAATTATTTAAGAATTGCACTGGTCGCAGAGTGGAGCAAGACTGCCCCGAAACTAATTAAGATGTAATTAAGCAAAAAGAAAGTCATACCAAACACTAAACCATGTTCCAAGTTTTTTCTAAGACTGCTGACAATACACGAAATAAGCTGTGAATTATATTTTTCATATGTTTTATGTAACTTATTTTCCTAGTACCAACACAATGCACTGCATGAGTAGGGGCCATCCCCTGGGTGCTGGTCTTATATAAAAAAACGAACGTTTATATATATTCAAGAGCGATTTTTAGGGTTTGTTAAAGATATGTTACATGGGGTAATAAAGGGTTAACTTCAAGTTTAGCGACAACAAATTTATTATAAAATAAATATCTAATATTTCATCCTTAAATTACATAAAAAATATTACACACAGTTGTGTTTTTATAAAGCGTTGTATTTTAAGATAGAGTTGTATTTAAACCATTAGAATTTAAATTTTCCGTAACAAATTAATGAAAAAATGCAACTCTAATCATATTGAGCACCGAAAAATAATTACAATTTTTTTTTTTTATTAATTAATTTAGTAGTATTTAAAATACTTTACATATGCCTTACAATATTTTATGTACAAAAGTTTTGATTAAAAGCTCTGTGGTATATCATTATTCTTTATAAAATATATAATTTTTCATTTTTTGTATAAAATAGAGTGTATTCTTTTCCAAAATTTATTTTATATAGGGTCCGCCAAATAATTTTTTTTAATGCTATAAAAAAAATACTGAATATTTTTTCAAATTTATTATTTTTTATTTGAAAGTACAATCCTTCCGGTTAATAATGGAAAATAATTTTATTCAAACGGCTGCCTCGGCTGGCCATGCAGTAGCCTACACGATCGGTCCAATTTTTAAGCACATTATCGATTGTGTGCAGCTGTATTTCACCAATGGCTTCACGAATATTGTCCTTTAAAACGGTGCCAAATCGCAGCTCCGAGGTGGCAAAACGACATCAGCTCTGCGGCTGATAATGCTATCTTCAAAAACAGGGCGCAAAACATCGAGTGTAGCTTCGGCTGTGTGGCATGTAGCGCCGTCCTGTTGAAACCATATGTTGCTAATATCCCCCTCTTTAATTTTTTCAAACAGTGACTCGTCTTGGGTGCATCGGCTTTTCAATGTATGCGTGCGGGTTTTCTGTGCTCCAAATGCGACAATTTTGCTTGTTTACATACCCGCCAAGATCAAAATGAGCTTCATCTGAAAGGATGATTTTTGATTCTGCAACGTTACCATGATTTTCAAAGTAATGTCGCAATATTTCATAGCGTTGTTCAAGCGTATACACAACCATATTCGTTCAGCGGAAGGATAAAACTAACTATCTGTCAAATCAGACATGAGCTGAGTGTTACCTATCACGAAATAAGTGCTAGTTGAAAAAAACGTTAGATGGCGGACCCTTTATTTAGCCATTTCAGTGCGTCAGGCATATCTTGAATTGACGTTAACATATTACATCGCAGAATTGATGGCATAGCTTTGTTTTGCTGTTTTTGTACTCGTTCAATTTGTGTTACTGTTCAGCATGTATATAAAATTGTTGAACAAAATTCAAAATGTGGTTTAACTATTGTATTAAAAATATTTATAGCCGTTATTAACGATATTCTGTTTTGTATTCGTTTAAAAAATCCGATTTTTTTTACCAATTTTTTTGCATATATATTCCATATGTTTAAATTTCAATCGTTTATCTATTATAAAACCAAGATATTTAATTTGAGTTACTTTGTCTATAGTTTCATTATTTATATTAAATACAAATTCATTGTTCCAAAATTTTTGTCTTATTTTCATTTAATTTTAGTTTATTTATATTTAACCATTCGTTTATATTGTTAATGTCGTGCATCATTTTATCCTGACAATCTTTGTCTGTGTATCCTTCTGTGAAAATCATTGTATCATCAGCATATAAAAAAACTATATCGCATTTTTGTAAAACGCTCGGCATATCGTTAAAATATAAAATGAAAAGTAGTGCTCCCAAAATTGAGCCTTGTGGTACTCCATACTCATTATCTATATAATCAGAATTGATAATGTTTACTTTCACCATCTGTTTTCGGCCTGCTAGATACGATTTGAACCAGTTTAATTCATTTCCTTGTATTCCATAAATATAAAGTTTTTTTATTAAAATATTCCCATCGATTGTCTCGAAAGCTCTTTTAAAATCTATGAAGATTGCCATAAGTTTTTTCTTCACATTTTTCCATCTGTTAATAACATAGTTCACTGTTGTTTCACATGAAAATTTTTTTCTAAAGCCTGATTGATGTTTAGAAATTGTCTATTATTAGTTTCATTGATACATTATTAAAGTCCGGCTTATTTTTAATATCTTTGCATATATCTTTAAGTTCTTGTATATTTATTGCACGAAATTTAAAGTTAGAGTTTAGCACAGGTAATTGGTTTATATATTGCACATGTTCTATCGAATCTCTAATTGCTTTAATACTATATACAAAGTATTTATTAAGTTGTTTGGCTATTTGGTAGTTTTCCTTATACTCTTGTTGGTTAAATATCACAGTTTGTATCATATTTTTATTTTTACTAAGAACTAAATCTTTTATTTCCTTCCAGATTTGTTTCTGATCTTTGGCATTGCTTATTTTGTTATTAATAAATTTATTTTTCTCGTATTCGATTTTAGTTTTATACATGTTTCTTATTATTTTATAATTGTTCCATGCTTCAATTGTTTTCTGTTATTGCTATGAAGTATTTGGTAATTTTTTCATGTTTTAATAATTTTAACTCTCTACTAAACCATTTGTTAACACTGTTCTTTGCACGTATTTTTGTGAATTTTTTGTTTTGTTTTTTTTTTTTTTTTTTTTTTTTTTTTTTTTTTTGTATTGTATTTTCCATGCACGTATCGATATTTAAAGCATTACTGTTTATATTAGCATTTTCATTATATTTTAATACATTATTAAGTTCTCTGTTAAACAAGTTTTTATTATATTTAAATATTTTTATTTCTTTTTTTATTGTTTGTTCGGTATTTTTTTTTAGTTATTATATCTATTGCTTCATGATCGGCTATTTTATTTTCATTATTATTTCTAACATATACATTATCATTAATTGTTATTACGAAGTCTATTAATGTTCTTGTATTTTCTGTGATCCTTGTATAATCATTAACAATTTGTTTAAGACCATTATCATTTATAGTTGCTTGTATTCGATTTTTGTATGTTTCGTCTTTACGCCAGTCAATGTTGAAATCACCTGCTATAATTATTTCGTTGTTACATATATTTCTTCAATTATTTCGTTAAATGCATTACAAAATTCTTCTTCGCTACTGCTCTGAGATTATAAACAGCCATAACTATCATAAACGTACTTTTATTTTTTGCCAAATATACACACATCCAATATTTTGCATCAGCTACTTTTTCATATAATTTATTTACTTTCCATATATTTTTAAAATATATTATAACTCCACCGGTTCGCGCAGAATTAGATAAAGTTGCATAGTGATCATATCCTTGTAGTTGATATTCTTGTTCATTAATATTTTTAGTTAAATGAGTTTCAGATAGTTCTATATACTCTGGTTTTTTAAATGTCGCAATTATTTCCATTTGATTAAAATTGTTAAGCAATCCCTGGGCATTTGTGTATATTCCACTTATATTCGGTGATTGTTACTTGGCATATCCCATTCTTTTCATTTTCATATTTAATTTATTTTGGTACAATTGGCCTTCTCTATCATTAGTATAGTAGTTTTCATCTAATCCCGTATTAAGTTTTTTATTTACTCTTATACGATTTACACACTTAATAATTTGTTCTTTGTTGCATTCCCTCGTTTTATGTTCGCCATGACATTTTAAACATACTTCTTGGTTTTTGCATTCTTTCGCAAAGTGATTGTACCCTTTACATTTAAGGCATTGGATTCCATCAGTACCATCAAAGACTCTACATCTCTCCCATCCTAGATTAACTCTTTGCTCTGTTATCGTTTTAGTATATGTGTCCTCGTCTACTATTAATTTGACCGTATATATTGTTTCTTTTGTATTCATATTTTTCAATTAATTTTAATTCACCTTTAATGATCGTTGGATTCTGCTTTCGTAATTTTTCCAGTATTTCAGATTCTCTATAGTTGAAAGTCATATCAGTTATTTTTATTCTCAGTTGTATTGGTTCTGGAACCACAACTTCATATCCTTCGTTTAGTTCACTCTCAATAGCACTTTTTATTTTTTCCTTTCTTCATAATTTTCAGAATTGTTATTCGTTGAATTACGACCGCTCCATTTCTTCGGTTTTCAACACTAGTTATTTTTAAATTTATCGGATCAACCTTATTATTTAATTCTTCTTTTGTTTTATACACTCCCTGTTTTTTCTTTGGTTTAACTAGTAATGGTAATTGTTTATTTACATCTGGCAGCACTATTTTGTTTTGAACTGTTTCTGAATATGATATTTTTGTTTGTTTTTGACTTGTCTCTTTGATCACTTTTTTTATTTCGGTACACATATTGACATTTTTTTCTTCTAATGATTTACATATTTCCTTGTTGTTGTTTTTAAATTCATTTACATTTCCATATAATTTTTTAATCTCTTCTACATTTTTTTCACAAGATCTTTGTATTTACAATGTCAATTTTTTTCACTCTTTCTTCGTAACGCCTTTCGATAGCTTCTAATAATTGTTTAATTTCACCCTCATTTTGTTTTAGTGGCAACTTGAATTCATGTTTATAGTCAACCAAATTTTGTTTATTTTTGTTCACTTGTTCTTGTATTTCTGCTAGAACCATGTCAACATTTTTTATATATTGCATACAGTCATCACACATAAAACGTATAAAGTTATTTTTATCGAAGACTCCCATTGAATATTGATCGATTCCTGAACATTTAGTTTGGCTGTGATAAATTGTATCGCACACTCCCATAAATCTTATACCGGTTTCACCCCGTATTAACGATTTGCATTTGCATCACTCAGTCATGATTTGACCGCTGAAAAAGCTATTAATAATATTTTCTCTATTATTTTTTTTTATCTTTTTCCGCCTAACTCAAAAACACGTCTGTACCATTCGAATGTCAATAAGATATACCAGTAAATAACTTTTAAAAACAAATTAAACGTTTTTTATAATACAGACTATATATTTTATTATTTATAAATAAACACTCAATACTTGGTAGCATTACTCACTACTTTGCCTGCATTACAGTGGTTGAAGTTGAAAGTTGAAGATAATTGCCTATGCGTACAAATGTAGCATTTTTGTTCTCATCACTCATCCATTAACGGATAGAATAAGGACAAAGGGGAATATCAAAATAAATTGTAATATCAAATGAAAGATTGGTTTCTGATGCAACTGTACTTTAATAAAAATCAGTAGGCACTGCAGTTATTAAAAATAATAGAGGTATATTTTTTGTTAACTAAAATAATAGATCGAGCATATTCCTAGGGGATGGAGAGAGGTTAGGGTATCTTCATTTCAAAGTCGGGTAGGGTGACCTACTAGAAACTCAAGGATTACAGACCAGCCAGTCATGGTATGTATTATGGTTTAATGGTGCCGAATAGAGTCTGAAATCTTGTTTTCATAGTAGATACAATGAACAACATGGATTTTCTAAGGATAAGTTTTGCAAAATACCCTTCAAAGTCAAGTTCAAGAGGGGATTATTGCTTGTTTCAGAACAACAACCCCAAACATTCTTCCTTAGTAAAATAATGGCTTCTATAAAACGTAAAAAATTATCTACAGAGCTCTGACCTTAATCCTATAGAGGATTTGTGGGTATATATTTAGTCAAAATTACGCCAGCGCCTAGTTAGCAAAAAATTATCTCAAGACTATCCTTCTGGATATATGGGCAAATTTACCACTCAATATTACCAAGAATCTAGTTCATTCTATGAAAAAAGGATTTAAGGCTTTTATGGACGTTAAATGTAATAAGTTTTGATCTAGAGCCTATTTAAAAAAAAATGTGTACAACTTTTTTTTTTGGTATGAAAACTTCACACATTTTGAGTTAGGCTTATGTTTGACATTAAAATTTATTTGTTAAATTAACAAATTATTTAGAAAGCCATTTAATTTACCTTTATATTGCTTTTGGTCTTAGCACAATATCTTTAACGAATATAATTATCTAAATTTGAAAACCGTACAAGTTGTACAAGTTGTTATTTTCTTGCTGACTGTAGATTCAACAATACAGATGTGCCATGCTTAGTTTCCACATTCAAATTAGATTATTTGTAGACGGTCTGATATTGACTGTGTCGTACCCGCAGCTAATTTGAAAATCTTTCTCTGAGCTTAGAGGCCGATCTTGCGTCAATTGCCACAGTAAGTTTAACAATGTTGCCCTTACTGAACTGTTCAAGACCTTCTAAAGCTATACAGAGGCCTTTATAATGTCTATAAGTTACTACTTTCGTCTTCCTTAATTCTGCACCCAGGGTTTGATGGTGTGAACATGATCCCTTTCCCATCGTGCCGCATTTTCTCCAATACAGTTAAAGATGAGCTAACACAGCTTAGCGGCTGTATTCATAAATAATCCTTATTTTAAGATTTAAGAATACATTAGTTATTAAACACTTTTTGTATTATAAATCCAAAATAAAAAATCTTATTCATAAACGTTTAATGAGACCAAATTTACTTTAAATTGACTTTACTGTTTTGGTGGCAACGTCATATTATTTTATTTGCCATTTTCGACTTAGTGATGTTACAAAAAACTTGAAAATGCCCTTTAAACAATTTTTTACTAAGTGTAAAAATTAATTAAGTACCCGTTTTTTTTTTTTTTTTTGGTAGGGGCTCAATAAATATGTTGAACAAGTTCGTGTCCTGTGCCAACGCTCTCACTTCAGCTCATCCTCTACCCATTCTGGAGAGTGTCACAATCAATCAATTTGCCTTCTCTGCAAACGGGTCGAACGTCACATACTTCCGTTGCGCTTTATAGTTACAGTCAATGGCATCACTCGAAATGCTGCTTGGTGAACTGCTTGGTAATCCACCGCTTTATGCGTCTTTTTATTTTCGTGGTTGTGTCGTTGATTAGTTTTTTCCCAAAGTCTGTTACTCGACACCATTTAAGACCAGATTCACAAAAACTAGATCGTATGCATGTGCGAGTCTAGCAATCATATTGGAGAGAGGACTTAGGTTAGATTAGTTTTAAAAAGCATCGCAGCCGCAATCACCCATTGTCCAAATAGGTCTATTGTGGAAAGCCTTTAGAAAATAGAAAGAAAAACGAAAGGAAAAGAAAAAGAGAAAAAAGATATGTACGGAAATGAACAGAAATAAAATGAAGGAAAAAGGATACGCTAAGATAAAAACCAGACGTGACATAGAAAGCCAGCCTACATCCAATATATAAACTTCCAGGTGTCACAGGCCCTGGCTGAAGCAACCTCATGTAGACCTCTGAAGAACCCCTGGCATAGCAGCCTGGGCCTGTGTCTCTAAGTAGCCTGGAAATGACAGAGTATATGTTCCACGGTCTCTGGCTCCCCCAAATTGCCAAAAACTCGGCAAAAATTAGGCGTGCTCGTTCCATATCCCAGTTCCTGCCCTTAGAGCGTAATGCGAGTTAGAATCCCTATCAAATTAGGACTCATTCCATTCTGGAGCGGTCTAAAGTCTCCTGCCGCTCCATAATTTTTTCCATTCCACAACGGGTCCAATTAACAAAGAACCCAAGTGATGATCTGACAGATGCATCCGCCAATTCAATACACATGTATGCGCCCGCTCTCACCAGCTCATCGGCAGTCTTATTTTCGAGCACGGCACTGTGTCCAGGAACCCAGCACGGGGTCCTTTAGCACGGCGAAACCAGCTTTGTGCTGCAGCGCCCAGTCAGCATCTTAATAGCAGCTTGACTGTCAACATAGATGACCACACTATCCCAAACAGCGACTAAGTCGCGAATTAGCTCGGCTGCTCTGAGGACAGCAAAGACCTCGGCCTGCAAGACACTACACTCGTCCAGAAGTCTATAGGACAGTCTAATGTCACTGTCCACGAGGTAGAACCCCGTACTTCTATTCAACATAGCCAATCATACATAGTCTTTCTATTAGGAAAGACTGCTGAAGTCGTATTCCCTGACCCTGTAGTCCATGAAACCCTGATGAGTTACCACATTCTAATGCCCCAAGATGGCAGAATGCCCATAGTCCAGAACAGTGGTGCTCATAAGGAGCGAACACTTCTGCTTTAAACACATGACGACAGCAAGCATCACGGTAGCAAACCGAAAATGCCGCTCAACAGCATTTCCTGCCATGTTGTCGGCTTTATAAATATTTTGAAATCAGTTTTCGTAGTGTCGATATTTACAAACATTAAAATTTTAACGAAAATAATAATTTAAGTAAATTTTATCAATTTTGTAACAGCAATTGCTCCTGAAATATATCGACGCTATTATAAATAACAAATAAGAATCAAATATTAAGTAACTTCAATAAACCAAAAGAATAATAAACAATTAATATTATTAACAGCTGTTTGTAATACACAGATTTTAGTGGTACCACTTTTAGTTTTTCGCATTCACAAAATTTAAATCGCTTGTTGTGAATATGCTTCTACATACAATGTTTGTCACTTAACATCGTACGCTATGGTTTTGAAAAAGTAAGGCCATTTTCAGTCGACATTGATCAATGTAAGTGGACAGACGTAATCTGCGCATTTAATATTTTTCTCTCTTTAAAGTAAAATAATATTTTTCAAAGTACGCATAAAAGTGACAAAAAAGAATACAAATAAATTAATAAAAAATAAAAATAAAATAAAAAAAATAAAAAAACAATGTATTATACAAAGTTTTGTTAACAATAACAATTTTACAGTATGACTACTGTACAAGTCAAGTCCTGTTTGCCTCGCTGGACGCTAGGTTAATATAGCTGGTGGTACACCAGGATATTTCTAGTCAACTACACCGAATAAGGAATTCGCCACATTGCCAACGATATCTATTGCCCTGTGTTTTTTTTTTTTCGTTTTGCGAGATTGTTTAGACGAGCTTCAATTTCGTCCTTAAGAGTGTGAAAATGGTTAATTAATCCGTTAAATCCGTTTGGCTTCCACCAAAGCAACTGTTCTGTTAACCAGAAGCTGCATTTCATTATAAAATGGTGCCAATTCAAAATATATATGAAGTAGCCATTCTGATATGATCGGCTTGATTTGATCGATATGTTCAAAATGTAACCCAGGATTACTAGTGATTTGTGTATAAGTAATTTGAGAATAATGCTAAGAGCATTACCATGCTTGTAGTGGTCAAATTGACGCGTTTTGTAGATTGCAGATTTTTATCTTGGTCATTAGATGCCCTGCTTCTTTTAAAAAGTGGCGGTTTATCTAGTGTTTCGTTGTCGGCAGAAGTTATTGGTGGTTCTAGAGGAAGTGGCGCTAGTGAATGAATTGATCGCCTAATGACACCGGTAGATGTTTTCATAGCAGCTGTCCTGACTCCATCTGAACTGGGGTATGTTTCGATTACCTTGCCGAGCCGCCATGTCAGAACATGTGCCGGGTTATCTTTAATTATTACTATGGTATGGCAAATTTTGCGACTTGGTCTGCCACTTGTTCTGCTGCTGAAGTTCATTGAGGTATTCCAGTGACCATCGGTTCCAGAATTGATGTTTTAATCGAGATACCAATTCTCATTTTTTAATTAAAGAGATTGATGTTGATTCAGCTGTTGCATCAACTTGGCCTGTCAAAGGTTCCCCAATCAAGAAATGCCCGGGAGTTAAGGCCAACTCATCACTAGGATCATTCGACAGTGGTGGAATTGGTCTCGAGTTGAGGATCGCTTCAATCTCTCATAGGTCAAGGATCCGATTGTTATTTTTTTAACCAGAAGCTTTTTGGCGGACTTTACTGCGGGCACTAAAATGGAAATTAATGTTTTTATCTGCGCATTCTCGTCGAATTTTTTCTTGATCTGTTGTATAAAATAAGTCAGTTGACAGTTCTGCTAGTTGATTGCGAGCTCCCACAAAGTTTGTTGCGTTGTCGCAATAAAGATTGTGGCAGTGTCCTCTACGACTAATAAACCTTTTAAGTGCCCCAATGAAGGCATCGGTTGTAAGTTCCGTTACTACTTCTAAATGAACTGCTTTCGTAGAAAAGCAACAAAAGACCGCAATATACGCTTGTTGGGGTCATTTTCCTCTAGTTTTAAAGTGAACACATATTGGGCCACAATAGTCCACTCCTGAATTGATGAATGGTCTTGCTGGGGTCACCCTTGTTTCAAGTAAACTTCCCATTAATTGCTGAAGAAGTTTTAGTTTTAAGTTTGCGCAGTATACACATCGATGGTCAGTTTCCCGTGCTATGTGTTTGCCTTTGCTGAGCCAAAAGCATTGTTTCACGTTTGCGAGGAGTGCTGTAGGACCACAATGTTTGTTTTCCTTGTGTATCGACTCAAAAATAAATCTGCTTATTGCGCCGTTATACGGCAAGAGCATAGGATGTTTTGCATCAAAGCTCAACGTAAATGCTTCTAATCTGCTTCCGACTCAGGATATTATTTTTATCTAAAAGTAATCTCAAGATAAATGATCTCTAAAATAAATCTCAAGACGAAGAGGGCGAAAAGCAAACATCAGAAGAAAGAACCCCACAACTCCACCTGATGATATTAAAGCTTTAAAGTTGAACTGCTATTTCTTCGTCATTAAGTTAGAAGCGTTACTAACATTAAGAGCCAGATTACGATGCAACCATTACCCATGTTTTTTGTTGATTTGGTCCTTCCCTGGAAAGCAAAATATATGAAATAAGGTATATCAACAATGCTGTTGTTAAAATTTAACCTCAACGTAAATCAAATGATATTGCACAATGCCAAGAATATGGTCATACCAAATCATATTGTAAAAAACCATTTGGTTGTGTAAAATGCGGAATTGATCATTCAACCATCGAATGCAAAAAACCTAAAGCTGCTCCAGTTAAATGTGTTCATTGCCTGTAAATTCACACGGCTAATTATAAAGGATGTCAAGTATATAAATCCCTGAGGCAAAAGTTCGATTACACTAATAATAGTCAATTTAGTAATCTTGCAAATTCAGGACAATTTCCACAATCTAACTATAATTCTATGAATTATCTAAATAATAATCTTCGTACAAATTCAGCAAATCTAACATACAGCGAAGTACTTAGGCAAAATAATAAAAGCCAGTAAATTGAAACTAGCACTTTAAGAAATATTGAAAATATGTTCTCCCAGCTCACAAGTATGTTGTCTCTCTTAATAACCAAATTATGCAAATAAACCTTAGAATAGCAGTGCGGAATGCCAATAATATTTCGCGAAAGTATAATGAAATTAAACTCTCTCAGAACTCAATATATGATATAGTTCTTATATCGGAAACACACATGAATTCGAAATCACACTTTAAAATAAGAGAGTATAATTAATTACTGCAAATCATCCTGATGAAAGATGTCACGCTGGAGCGACTGTACTTATCAAGAGGTCTATTGAATATGAAGTAGCTGAAGAAATTATAAAACCATACGTTCAGGCCGCTGGTGTTAAAATAAAGTGCAATAACAGTAATATTTCTATATACTCGATCTATATTCCACCGAGGCATAATATCAAATTTCAGGATTTGGTAAATTTATTTAGGCAATTTAGTAATCGATATTTAGTAGTAGGAGATTTTAATTCTAAACACCCATGGTGGTTTTCAAGAGTAACAAATCCGCAAAGTCGTGAACTATATAAATATGTTTTAAAAAGCTGTCTCCCCACTTTATCTGCAGGTAGACCCATGTACTGGCCATCCGATTGCAATAAAATTTCAGATCTCTTGGATTTCGCTATATTTAATGGCATAATCATTGTTAGACATAGTGAATAATGACGAATTGATTCAGACCACATAGCTTTAATAATTAATCTTAATTCCGTCGTTAAAGTTGTTGATAAAAATATAAAATTACTTTCACCAAAAACTAATTGAAGTTCTTTGGCTATTGGCTAGAGAAAAAGCTGAATTTAAATGTTTCAATAAAAACTTCAAAGGAACTAGAGGATTTAGTATAAACATTTACTTATTTAGTTCACGAATCCGCTTATGTATCACAACCATCTGCAACACCAAATGTATCCAATGGATCCGGTGTATACGTTTCCCAAGAGATAAGAGACCTAATAAGAAATAAAAGAAGAATCCGAGAGACAATTCTCAACTTAGCAAACAAACTTGTAAAGGAATGATTATCCGAGTACAAAAACAAAGAGATTGGAAATTACCTTAATAAATTACAAATAAATACATCTAACAGTGAACCTAATCTTTGGAGGGCAACAAATTACCCTAAACGTCCAACTAACAGAAGTATTCCAATCAAAGTTGTAAACGACCACTGGAAACGAAAAGATAAAGATAAGGCTATAGCTTTTTCAAAACATTTGGAAGATACTTTTAAGCCCTTCCAGTTTAATCAAAATGTTACGCATATTGTGTCGTTTCTAGATGTTGCATGTCAAATCTAGTTACCCATAAAATACGTCAGGAAATTGTAAAATTAAATGATAAAAAAATCACCAGGGTATGACAAGACTGATTCTTTTGTACTAAAAAATTTTCCAAGAAAAGGAAGTGTGTTAATACTCAATTCTATTTTAAGGCTTCAACATTTTCCTATTCAATGGAAATGTGCCGAAATTATTATAATTCATAAAACAAATAAGCCTGAGAATTGTGTAATATTGTATATACTATCAACGTTTGCTAAATAATTTGAAAGATTATTCTTTAAAAGACTATCGCCTATTCTAGAAAGAAACTATATAATTACTACTAAATGAAATTTCGGGATCACTGGAAAGAAGAAAGTATTCCTCTGCTGTATTTTTAGATATACAGCAAGCATTTGACAGAGTCTGGCACTGTGGTCTGCTCTATAAAATTAAGAGTATTTTACCGGCACCTTACTATTTAGTTTTGAAATCTTTTTTAAACGAACGTTATTTTTATGTATAGGTCAACTATGAAACTTCGGATACGGAATACCACAAGTAAGTGCATTAGGTTCGATGTTATATATCATTTATACTTCAGATATGCCTTGTTTGGATGATGTTACTTTGACCACTTATGCTGATGACACTGCATTCTTAGTAACAAGTTCGTCGGCTATAGAAGCATCAAGCTTGATTCAAAATCAGATGGATAAACTGCAGACCTGATTAAATTATTGGCATATAAAAATGAATGAACAGAAGCCTACCCATGTTACTTTCAGCCTAAGACGTAATGATTGCCAACAATAGCCATGAATGGTTCACAAATCTAAAAGTTCTCATTTAGACATGAAAGTAAAGAAAATGGCTTAGTTGCTAGGTCCTAAATCTGAATTAAGTTTAGAGAATAAGTTACTTCTCTATAAATGTATTTTGAAACCCATATGGACTTATGGTATTCAACTTGTGATATGATTGTTAAAGCACCATGGTATATTACACACAGCGCAATACACAGAGATTTGGATATCCATTTTATTAAAGAAGAAAAAAACAACTTCAATAACAGATATCTTCATCTAATAAAGAGATGGCCAACTGATTAACATGATTGCTTAATCTTTGAAGATATCTGTTACTGAAGTTGTTTATTTCTAATATAATACATATAATATACGTTTTAACCTCTTTAAAACGTTTGTGTTCATTTAAGTAGCGTTAAAATAAAATATACACTGCTTTATTTTTTTGTTTTACAGTTTTTATTTCACTACACAGCATTTAATATTCGTTTATACAACATTTTTATTTCCGCTTTAACACGTCTTTATCTTACGGCAGCCAATCGATAACTAAACTCTTGTAGGTAAACCAGCCCTTTTATATACCCAATTGCCTGCAGTTTGGAATAAATTCGTCATTATTCGTCTTAGCTACGTCGTTCAGGCCGCACAACTCCAGAAGGCCAATATGTAGAGTTATTTGCCGCCTACAACTACCTTGCGCAATTAGTGAATGAACCTAGTCACATATCGTGTGTAGATGGGCACCAGAATAACACCCTTGACCTTTTCCGCACTACACACCCTACATTATATAAAAACATGCAATTTGGGGGATATATAGTATGAGCTTAGTAGTTGATGTTCCGAAAAATGAATATGCACAACACAAAGAACTCTGATGATGACTTGCTTAGTTGGGGTCGAAAACATGTTCAGTTCTGCTGGTGTTGTTGTATATTCTTTCACGGTTGTCAATTCTCTAAATATAAAATCGCTGGATAAAACAATTTCCTGTTTATTTGAAAGGAAAATTTAGTATTGATTTCCATTTCTAGCTAGGATGCATAACCTCACCTTGTACGATGTAACCGGAACATAATGCTTATAGACCGTAGCCTTCAACCCTCGAACCTTACTATTGATAATCCAAGGTTCTTGTATGAGAGCCACGTCTACCTTCCAACGGCTATAAATCAAAGTAAAGGCTTTGTAATTTTTAGTATATCTAAATCTGGCGCAACCCAAACCGAAACCAGGGCAAGATAATCAATGAACTCCAGGGACGCTTTGTCAATAGCGAACGATTGTCTCCTCTTCCTCATATCTGCAGCCTCTGCAGAAATCATTGGCCAGGTGACCCAGTCCCAGCCTCCTGACATGAGTGCCCATTACACAATGCACAGTTATGAGCCCGATAACTACGCTGAGTGTGCTTCTTTGGATATTGAGCAGATTTCTTGTGCGCTTGATATCCAGCTTTGGCCAGATTTGTTGCGCTATCATGCACGTTTCCGAAGCTGCCATGCGGCGTTGATGGAGTCTATTATCTCATTATAAATCATGAGCTTACAAGTTTTCGGTGGTATTCCCAACGTGGAGAATTCACCCGTGAGTTCAATAGTTGCTACTTCTGGCCAATTCACCAGCCCAAAATTCCCCGTAATGTCACTGTGATCTGGAACCCACACAATATGAATATTATACTGCTCAGCCATCTCATTGAGAGATCTAAGGCAGTCAATAACTGTTTTTAAAGTCAGCTTGTAAGATCCCAGTGCCTTTATAGCCGCTGGCTATCCGAAAGTATGCTGATGTCTCTCTCGGAGACGTTACTCTTTCCAATGCCTTTCAAGGCAGCTCTTATGGTCGATACCTCCGTCTGAAACATGCTACAATGGTTCGGTAACCTTATAGAATGAGCTATATTCGCCGACTCCGAAAATATACTCCCAACCACATCATCCACCGCCATCTCTAGCTCAAATACATTGATGATATTCCCATTCCCAAGCGTGGTTGCGTCCCTGTTAACTAGACTATCAAATATACTCCAATTTGTGTTCCGAGGATTTCTAATAGCCTGTACTTTTCTGATCTCCCTATCAAGAGAGAATTCTATATACCTCCTCGTTTCCAATCTGATGTTATTGTAAACATTTCTTGAGGTAAGGGTTATATCCAACATCTTTCCCCTGTTGCATGTTATAAAACTTAGTGTGTCATCTCTGTTACACACCATAAGGTCATTTTCAAGAATGAAATTGTAAGGTGACACCTTTTGCACTGATGTTGGTGCTGCCTCAGATGTTATGGTGGGAGTTGGCATCACTTCCTGCCA
This sequence comes from Wohlfahrtia magnifica, assembly GCA_023159175.1. Taxonomy (NCBI): domain Eukaryota; kingdom Metazoa; phylum Arthropoda; class Insecta; order Diptera; family Sarcophagidae; genus Wohlfahrtia; species Wohlfahrtia magnifica. Next base: position 1,284,764 of record JAKWBJ010000165.1, on the reverse strand, counting down.
ACTATCATACACCAGCTTCTTTACAGCAAAGGAAGTTAAGTCTTCATTTCTGAAAGAAGGAAACAAAAATGCATTCAAGTCTTTTCTAATTAGTATACATGACCTAGCCTACATTCACCTTTGGCGTGAATCAGTTTATAATTTTGAGCCACTAGTTGCTCCCGAGCCTTATTGGCCACCAAGCATGCTTCTTGGGTAAGGGCCATGTCTTCTCTCTTCGCGAGTCGAGAATAAGGCAGCAGAAGCTGCGTTAGAGTGATGGAGATTTACTTGGACTACTTGGACTATGGTCCCTTTCATCCTCCTTCCACTCCACCATCTTTAAGTCAAGGTCTTCCTCTTCCAGTAATTTGGACTCGCTCCAAAACCTCCTGAAAACTGATGCCATTTCCGATATAGTGGAAGACTGAGAGTCAACTCTGGATCGGGAACAAACCAGTTTGTAGGAGGATGGTTGGTCATCCTTATCAACATCATCATCATGTTCGTCTAAAGGCGCTTCTCCTTGTGATTCACCTTCGCCTGACTCCATGCATCGTTTTTCATCCTTTTTATATACTTTGAGTGTGATGTGTCCAAATCCAAAGGCTACCACACCATTGAAGTTTTCCAGGTGCTCCAAGGATTCTTTTTTAAATATAATAGTGGCACAACGAGGTCCGTGGTGCTCCTCCAATTTAGCTATCTTCCAATTATGAGTTGGCAGACTTGAATTGAACATTCTCAGCATTTTCAGGACTTTTTTCGGTTCCTTTGGATTTGCAGGAAACCATACGTGCATGCGTGGACGACTAAGGACCTGGCCAGACCTAATTTCGATGGCTATGGAGAAGAGGTCCAGTGCCCTTTTGTCGGCCCCTGTCACTAATTTGACGTGTCTTTGGTACCAGCTACTCATTTGGTAATCTGATACTGGGCCAGGGTTCTCCTCCAATACATCTAGAAAAACTTCTGCCAGGGCGTTCACCATAGTCTCCAATTTGTCGGAGTAATGCTGCCGTCTGATCTGGTCTGTACCTCGCTGTACAGGGCGTTTGTACGATTTGCTTTTTCGTTGGCATGTATAGCAAGTATGGAGTTAGCTGACGGAACTGACGGCGGTATTCACACAGTCTCAATAGGCCGTAAAGGACGGCTCGGGTGAACATATCACCTACAGTACCACTGTGTGGGGGTCAACAGACTTCAATTGCCACAACTGACTGCTTCGAAGCCGAATATTCTGCGCGCAGAAAGGACATTTCGCCCTGACTGTTTTCCATAAGTAGCGATCTCTTCTAGCAGCCTACGACGTTCAACTTGCTGCCAGAGCTCAAAAGTGATCCTCCCATCCAGATCATTCTTGTCAATGACAGCAACCTAAGTTTGATTACAGGCTGTCATATTCTTTCGCCTTCTTTGATGTTTGCCGTTGTTCCTCACCGGATCTGGTTCACACCAGAGGAATCCGATGTTGATGGAACAACCCGAGACCGACACTTGATCTAATATACCATTTAGCTCGTAGTTGGTGCTCAAAAACAGATCATCGAGTCTCTGCGTGACGCTTGATATCTCGGAGTGGTAGTATTCCAGGACGCCAATAGCTCCTCCTCTAGCTCCTTCTAAAGCCGAGCCTTCTGGCTAGCAAGACTCAAATTCAGGAGAACCAGGGCGTTGTTCTCTTCATTAGCCAGTTTGTCATTATACTTGTTGTTGGTTTTGTTTAATAAACAAATTGTTTTTTCATTTTGGTCCCACGAGTAGACCGTAAAGGGATGGATCCACGCAGTGACGGCATGGACCCTTGCCTTAGCACCGGAGGGGAGCTGGTAACGACCAGTTATCTTTAAACATTCAACTGGCCTTACAGGTCCTTTGCACAGTTACCAACTACCTTGACCTTAAAAGTGTTGGATAGTCCTTAGTATGCGTGCCTTTATGTTCGCAGCAACTAATGCAACCGTTGAAGCATGGCCCCAGTGAGCCTAACGACGGAGGCATTGATTGAAGGAACTACAGCTGACACTTAAGCCACCAAATCAAATAAAAAAGTCTATCCTGGCGGTGGAGAGAGGACTTAAAATGTATATTAAAATTTTCCAGCTTTGTATGCTGAGAGATAACAGGAAATGGGTATTAGAAGACCAAAGGCTGCCGCGCTCTATGAGTGTTGTTTCCATCCTCATTTGACCAGCAAGTTTTGATCATTTAATTTCTAATTTTTCTAAATAATTCCTTGTTACAATTTATTAATTCTTTTAAGTGTTTTTATTTGAGGTGTTTAGACATTCCCTTATAATTATAATTTTCCGTTTCGTTTTCGTTGTGCTGAAATTTTCAAGTTTATATATACATGACATTAAATGCAACCGGGCGCAACCACTGTTTGGAGGCCACATTATAAGAGTGCCATTCATCCCATGGTCAGAGTATTGGTATCAACCGGGATTATGGGAGTTTATCGTCCACTATAGATCCGCTATGTGTTGCTTAGTAAAGTTACTTTGAGCAGGGTAGGACTCTTTCCTTCTTGAAAAGCTTAGCTATATTTCCATAATTGGAAATATCGCATCTGCTTTTTATTCTCTTATTTATGTACTGTACACTACAACCATTTTTTGAGTCTTAACACTTTTTTTTTATTAATTTCTTCTTTATATTTTTTATTAATTTCTTCTTTAATAATGAATTTCTTTTAAATTTCAGCAAGTATTAGATGCTTAAAATGGGTGGAAGGACCTCAATTACTTTTCAGTGGTGCATGTGATCACTCAGTTATTGTATGGGATGTCGGTGGTAAAAGGGGCACTATATACGAACTGCAAGGACATAAGTGAGTAGTACTTTAATCGTTAATTCATATTACTAATATAAACATTTTTAGAAATAAGGTGTCGTCCTTATCATATGCAAACCACACTCAACAGCTAATAAGTTGTGGAGAGGATAATGTTGTTGTATTTTGGGAAATGAATGCTATGCGAAAAGAGGTTCCAGCATGGGTCGAAAGTAATAATTGTCAATTATGTTCTCGTCCCTTTTTTTGGAATTTTCGTTCAATGATGGATCAAAAACAAATCGGTAAGATTTAAATGCGAGAGAATAATTAATATGATTTTTAATATGATTTTTTTAATTTTCTTAAATTGTTTCGAAAACTGTTCTATATAATTGAAAAACTTAAATATGTACAGTAATCATAACTTTTTAACAAAAAATGTATTAATATGTCAGAGATCTGCTAGAAAGTACATTAAATAAAATATAATTATATGAGTATATGGCTTTAATAATAAAAAAATTAACAGTCTGGCCCTTAATGTCGAACATTATCATTTGAAACGACAAACAGTTTATTTGTGCACATTATCAGAGAGGCCCACGATGTCAAACGTTGTCGTTTAAAACGACAAGCAACTGCTTTTTATTGTAACGCGTTTCGTAACTAGTTACTGAAATCCTATAAAATCTTCAGTTTGTAGCCACAATCGCATAAAGGAAGTAAATATTTTTTCATAAATTTTATTTGTTCATTTACTTTTTAAGTTATTTACTATGTGCATAAATTATAGTCGTATAACTTTTTAAAAATCATTTTTTAATAAAGTAAATAACTACAAATAATTGCCCATATTCACAGTCAACAATAAAATAAAGTACACTTTAAAAGAACAAAAGTCGATTTGTGCTAAAAGTCGACTCTATCTCATTCTTAATACATAATATAGAGTTGGAAAAGTTTAGTTATTTCTTCTACCGTGACCAGTATTCTAACAAGGACTGGTGGCTGTAATATAATGTTTCGGATATCCAAAGCCAATCAATATATCGGTATTTTATGACTTGTGTGGACTGACTGCTATTTCGAAATGGACTAAGGTAAACATATTCAACTGCTGCGTAAAGTCAACAATATGTATCGATGTAAGTCTTGCAACAGCAATAAGAAATATAACGCAATGTCAAAGCCAAGGATATTTTGCAAAACATCAGCTCGAAGAAAAAAAAGAAAAAAAGAAACCGTGAACATGAACGTGAACGCGTATGGACGTGTTTTTGGTATCGTTGTGTTCTTTATTTTATAAATTTATATACGTATTGAATATAAGTCGAATTTACATTATATAAAATATGAGTTGCAGATCATAGAAATTAGTGGGGCTTACTAAATACATCTATTTAACTACAAAACATTAACTGAAATTACTATAATATTAATTAATTATTATCGAAGATAAAAGGCATTAGACTACAGTCATTATATGGTCATCTATTATATACTTTCTTTTCTGCTTTACTTTGTTTATTTTCTATATAACGATACTTAAACAATGATATTCAATACTAAAGTGTATACTGAGAAAACTATTTAAAAATAAATAATAATCTCAATATTAATCTCCAACAACACTGCGCAAAATTTAAAAGAACATTTAAACAACAACAACATTGTGCATAATTTAAAAGAACATTTAAACAACAACTGTGCGCAAAATTAAAAGACCATTTAAACAACAACATAACATAACACGAGAATAACACAACAATAATAATATCCAAGGACAACACAAATTTACCCAATTTTAAGTAAACAAAATTAACTGCACTTATCCAACAACAAAATTATATTTATTAAAGAGAATTATTTTTCTCTTGTTCTCATCGAAACAAGATAGAATCAATAAGATAAATAAAAAAGATTATAAACCAGCTGTTCTATCCACACATACATATACTGGCTAATTTGGATCACCTTTTGGATCACTGTCTTTACTTTGTTGTTATTTTTGAAATGGTTAACCTACTAAAATATTCATTTAAAACTGTCTTCATTATCTTTAATACCAATGTAAAATCTGAGGAAAGTTAAGAAAATTAATTAAAATTCGAATAAGTCTAAAAATAAAAATAGTATCTATAGTAATTCCGGAAATATGCATACCCGCGACACGTGTTTACTCTTTCTGACGGTTTGTCTAATACGCCGAAAGACAAACGCTTAAATGATATACACCAATACTCTCGAAACTGTTCGTCACCTAAATCAGTCGTTGAATCAATAACTAAACTTTTAAACTGTTTCGACAACAGATTTGATAAATTTTCGGAGTTAATTCTGGAAACGATCGAAATTAAATTCGAGCATTTTAAGATGGAACTTCTGGGAGATTTGCGTGAGAAATATAATGTTCTAGAGCACAAACTACTCACAATTGCTGAAAGAGTAACTAACCTGGAAAAAACCCATAGTGAAGCAAAAAGTATGCAAGAGGAATTAAAATCTTGAGGGTTAAGTTCAAACAACAAGAAAATTACTCTGTTTTGGGAATACAACACTCCAATTCCAAATTTAAAGGCTATATACCGGCAGAAACTTCAAAATAACGAACATAGGCCACACACAAGGGATACTACAATAATCGTGAAGTTTTGGTCTATTCATGACAGGAACTTTTTTCTTAAATCCTTGGCGATCTTCAGAGAAATGCATAAGGGTTTATACATATATATATACATATATATATACATATATATATACATATATATATACATATGTATATACATATATATATACATATGTATATACATATATATATATACATATATATACATATATATATATACATATATATATATATATATATATATATATATATATATATACATATATATATATATATATATATATATATATATATATATATATATATATATATATATATATATATATATATATACTACAAATTTGAGTCAATAAAAGAGTTGAATTTGCAAATAAGTGATCTATATGTGTAATATATATATATAAGAAAAATAACTGTAATTTGAAGACAATTTGAAAATAAAATACTCAATATTAAAAATCTTGCTGAACAATATGATGAACTTATGGATTATTGCCTGCAGCTTACACATCAAGGCCGAAGTCGGCAGTTTGTCCTTCTAGGCCTGGAAATAACCACTCCAGATCTTTATATATATGTATATATATCATTATATATATATATATATATATATATATTATATATATATGTATATATATCATTATATATATATATCATTATATATATATATATATATATATATATATATATATATATATTTTACATACATATATATTTACATATATATATATATATTTTTTTACATCCATATATATATATATAAATATATATATATATATATATATATATATATATTTTACATACACTGATCTTATGAGTATAGATTACACTACTTTCTTTTATTCAGGAGAATATTCGGTTAGAAATAAACTTATCAGAGGAAATGAGCAATGGTGGTTTAGTGCTGAAATAAAACGACTGATTGAGGGGCGATATATTGCTTATTGTTGGTGCCAAATATTTACAACTGATGATCTGAAGGCTATTTACAAATCTGCTCGTAGAGAAGTTACTAAACGCATTAAACTCGAAAAGGCTTTGTTTTACAGTAGAAAGTTTTCTACTGCAATGGACAATAAATCTAAATGGAAGGAAATTGGCAAAATAGGAATCGTTCAGAAATGTCAAGCAACTTGTAATCTGGATGTTGATGCCAATATCCTCAATGATCAGTTTGTTAATGTTAACGTTCCAACATTATCTGGTAACATTTATGACGAACTTTGTTGTGTTCCGTTAGAGAATTTCTTTAGTTTTCGTTGCGTTGATTAGCTTTAAGTTTTGGAATATTTATCTTCTCTTAAATTTAATGCAACCGGTTCTTATTATTTGTATAATAGGTTTGAGAGGGCTTTAACTCCGAAATTATTGTCATATTATATTCATTTACTTAATACTGTTTTGACTAGGTCTACTTTTCCTGATGAATGGAAACAATCTAAAATTGTTCCTATTCCCGAAGCTAATGACGAGTTCAGACCGTTTGCTATTTTCCCCTTCTTATCGAAAATCATGGAAAGTCTTATTGCTAGGCAAGTTAACGAGTGCTTGGAAAGTTATAGTTTCTTAACGGATAGGCAGTCAGGATTTAGGAAGGGTATGAGCTTTACTACAGCTCTAGTAAATGTGGTTGAGGATCTTAGATTGAAATTAGATGAAAATTATATATCTCTTTTAGTTCTTTTGGATCATACTAAGGCTTTTATTACCGTTGATCATAAAATTTTAGTCAAGAAGCTAATGATTTTGTTTTACTTTTCCAGTTCTGCATCTAGTCTACTCATCTTGTCAATCGGTATCAACGAGTTCATCTGAATAACATCATCTCAGATCCACTTAATGTTAATAGAGGTGTTCCACAGGGATCGATACTAGGGCCTCTTTTGTTCTGCATTTATATTAATGATTTATCGAATGTTTTAACTAACTGTAATGTTCATATGTACTCTTACCGCATATTTGGTATGAGTTTTGAGAATATTTTGAAAATTAGGCATCTAATTTTTATTATTTATTTATTTCTACATTGAATTATTACCTTGGAACAGCCTGTTTGTGTGTTCAATAGGTTTCAATTTGCTAGATCAAATCGTGGAAAGAAGATTATTTAACAACGCTATGGGACTCTGTTGTCTCAACGCCAATTTTATATCCATACCACAAGTCTTTGGAATTCTTTACCTAATTATATTCAAAATCTGGGCAATGCTAATGCCTTTAAAAAGTATTTATATAGATTATTTTCGTTATAGTTTTTTAATTTGATGTACATTTATTCTTATTTTTAAATTTGTTATATTATGTGTAATTTTTTAATTTAGTTTTTATATTGAATATGTATTATACTCTTTTATAAATTGTATATTTTTTGGAATACTTTTTAAATTTTACTATCCATCTTTTACACTTATAGTTGCTTTTGAGAACTTTTATGTGTACTCATGTCAAATTTGTTATCTTTTAATTTATTTTGCAATATTATATAACCTCTGTTTTTTTTTTACTCTTTATTTGTGAATATTTTTTATTATCTTATTTATTTAAGTTTGTTTCAATAATTTTTTAGTTCTCCCATGGCGCTTTCATTTATAAGATTAGTGTTTTGTGCTTGCGTTTTGATATGATTATGTTAAATAAATATATAAAAAATAAACAACAAGCTGTAGGAACTACCGAACCAACTTTGAACACACATGGAGATTCTCGATAGCAAATGGTGCCTGAACTATAGAAAATGAAATATACACGCTGCCAGAAATGACAAATACAGCTGCCAGAGATGACGATTGATTATCAATTTGACAATATTTTTCACGAAAAAAATATTCAGAAAAGACTCTGATGAAGAAAAATGTGTGACCAAATATGCACATGGGTAAAATTTACCTTATCAGTTTTTTGGGCAATTATTTGCGTTTGAAACACTTTCAAAAAATAGGATGCTTTTAAATTTAATTTAATGCTATTTTAATAAAATAGGTGTCACCTAAGCAAATTGTAGGTGACACCCGTTTGAAGCCTGGGAGGTTATTATGTATTTCGACCCGAAAAACTAAACTTTTCGAAAACAATTTTCTTTCAAATAATAAATAAACGTTTCAATGTATTTTCACAAATAGTTGCGTAAATAGTACTGCATAAGGACTTACTCTAGCAAGAGTTGGCTTTAGTGTGGGTCTATGAATATGGACCAATGTTTTTTTATACGATTTCAAAAACAAGATGTGTTATTTCTTAAACGAAATAAAAGATGATATTTTAATCATAAATTAAAAAAAAAACAACGAAATTCAAGAAAATAAATGTAAGCATAATTAAAATATATTAACCCTCTAACCGGCAAACCTGCCTTAAGGCGGGTATATTGTTTGTGTTATTATGCAGAGTTTTTTTAGAAGTTCCCATTATAACGGTAAATATGTGCAGAGAAATACACAATTTCCTTATTATGACAAATAATACCATGCATTTGTCTCTTGGTTTTATATTTCGATCAGTAAAGTCAAATTTCTAGATAAAGTCTGTTAAACAATTATTTATGATTTAAGTGGAACTCAAAAAATATTTAAAAAATGTTTATTAACAATTTATGAAAGATAAATTTATTTTTATATAGGTGAGTATCTTTATTTTATTTACACTTAGTGGTTTGTTTATCAAATTTATTTTTGTAAAGGTTAGCTTTTTATTGGTGTTACGGCAGTAACTTGTAGAGTTATCATAAAACGCGACAAAAATTAAAATTGGTTAGTATTAGATTTTATTATCTAAAATTAGAATTTCGGTCACAAAAATATAATAATCTTTCAACTATGTTAACTTACTTAACTCTATCCTTCTTGGCGTCTATTCTGGAATTGACGTCTTCTTGGCGTCTATTCTGGAATTGACGTTATTTAAATTTTATCAAACAAATACCAAATAAAAGGTTACTTTTGTACCAGATACAAAATCAGAGTAGCCAAGTAACTAAAATATGTTGCCATAGGTCCATTTCATAAATTGGCTACTCTAAACTCTACATATAAGTAAATAAAATATTAAAAATTATGTGAAATAGAAAACGTGAATTCAATTCACAAAATCGCGCCTCCCGTGATCGATGAGGGAAACTCACCACTGACATAAAGAACAGCCAATTTAGATAAGGGACGTCGTAGATTTCCAACAGAAGTCCTCACCGCAGCCGAATGAACTTGCCCATCAACCGACATATAAACTTTCTCAACAACGCCCTTTTCCACTCGCCACGCGCCTCATTATCGTCACATGTGATAACTACATCTCCTACTTTTATCGGTCCCACATACTTGTACCACTTAGAATGTCGTGTCAGGTCTGGAAGGTATTCTAGGAATCCATCTCCATTGTTTCACATCTGATGTCTCCAATATTTCGGCAATACGGTGAGATACAAATTGTTTATCAGTTTGAAAGTCCGACTGAATTCACTTTACAACTGCCTTTGAATCGGACCAAAATGTTATTTCCAGCGGCTTTATATCTTGGCTAGCAATAATTGCACCCTTCAATCTAGCGCCAAGCACGGCGGCAAGAAGTTCAAGTCTCGGAATGGATAAAGGTTTTGTCGGTGCACGCCTGGCTTTACCTGCTAACAAATACTTTAATAACATTGGCTCTATAACAAATTCTCCAGTAACTAACAGCTGCAAAGGCCACATCGCTTGCGTGCACAAAAATATGTAAATCGGTAGTCAACAACGGGTTACTAAAATGTAATCCATAGCACCTAGGGAGATTAATAAACCGTACATTTTCAAGTTCCCTGTACCAGTCATACCATTCCTTATATATTTCCAACGGAATCTGCGAATTCCACTCAATATTGTACAGCCTCAACTTCTGTAGCAATATTTTGGATCTAATCACTGTATTCGCCAAGAAACCAAACGGATCGAAAATTGACATTATCAAGCTAAGTACTTCACTTTTCGTAGGTATTCGGCTTCCATTTAAAACTGCTTCGGGGACCTTTGCTAATTTAATATAAAACAGAAGGTGTCATCAGTGGCGACCAACATAGTCCTAAGACCTTTTCCGTTAACGTACCGCCTTCACCAATATCATTTAAGCTTAGATCTTTTTGAACAGCTTCCTTGCCAGTAATAGAAACCATAAGTTCTGTTGATACAAAGCCTCTTAGCTCCAACCCGGGGTGGTTGTGGATTTCCGTTACCTTGCTGGTTACCGCAACTGCTTCATTGACAGTGTCGAAACTGTCCACGTAGTCATCCACGTAGTGGCACTCAATTATGGCCCTATAGGCACTAGGCTCAGATTCCTTATACAGTGTTGCGTTCAGATTCTTCACATATTGGGCAGAACACGGTGAACTTGCCGAACCAAAAATCATGGCTTGCATTACGTTAATATCTGGAGGTATTGAACTATCTCCGTTTCGCCATAGAAATCTTTGTGCTCGCTGATCGTCCTTACGAATTCGTATGCTATGAAACATTTCTCGTATATCTGCACATACTCCAATACGACACTGACGAAATTTAAATAATATTGATAATAGGGGTTTTGGCTGATATTGGACTGAGCCTTTCATTTATCTGAGACGCGGCTGCATCGAAAACAAGGCAAGGTTTATTAACTTTATTTATATTAGTAACAACAAAGTGAGGCAGGTACCACGTATAATTATTTTCAATTATGGCGTCTTCAGTGGTTAATTTTCTAGCATATGATTTCAAAACATATTCATGGATTTTATCCCTATACCAGTTAGCAAAGTCTCTATCCCCTTCATTTTAGCTTATACTCCGTGAAGACGCTTTAATGCAACAGAAAAACTTTCCTTAAAGTCGAAGTCGTTTTGCTTCCATAAAAGCTGGGTCTCATAATAATGCACTTTTCTTACAGTAGTTATTTTAAGAATTTCTTGAGCTCTTTCGTCGTCTCAGATATTATAGTCTCAGCGGGTTTCATGTCAAAATTTTCCAATGAAAAATATTCATTAACTTGTTGTATGTCCTTAAAATTCTGATAATCAATTACACATGCAGAGCCAAACGAAATATATCCTAATTTCGTCTGATGTACAGAAAAGTTTTCATCTAAATGAATAACGTTAAATGAACGTACAAGACCCATAGGAGTAGGCCAATTAGCAACTTAGGGATGACGTCAAAATAATCGTTAATCGCGACATCATTTAGTGAAGAAAATTTCTTTTTAAATTTTTCGAGTTGTAGACTGCGAGGGCAGCTGTAAACTTTTTATTGTTCTGTTTGTTGTTTACTAACCAATTCGTCTAGTAAAGTTGGATTACATAAATGTGGCGTCGCACCGACATTCTCTGAGTAAACTGTCAAATTAGATACCATTAAACTTAAGCTGATAATATCATAAATTCTACTTCCAGGTATGGCGAGAAAGGCACGTACTTTACTAATTTGACTGCGTATCATAATTTGCGGTTGACCATAGTGCAATTCTAATGTTTTCATTATCTGATTTACGTTTTCCAGATGTATTAAATAGGCTTCAACTTTAGCTTTAGCATCACCTTTTAATGCTTTTGGCAATCGAGACAGCTTCTCTAAATTTGTGTAATTGTAGTTTTGTGTATTTTTCTCTGTACGACACAGAGAACATGGGCCATTTTTGCTCTGGACAACCATTAAATTCCGTCAATATATATAAAATATAATAATCTTTCAACTATGTTAACAAAACTCTATCCTTCTTGGCGTCTATTGTGGAATTGACGTTATTTCAATTTTATCAAACGAATACCAAATAAAATGTTACTCTTGTACCAGATACAAAAACATTATAATTATTATTATTATTATTATTATTATTATTATTATTATTATTATTATTATTATTATTATTTATTATTATT
>JAKWBJ010000165.1:1125000-1267500 GCA_023159175.1 Wohlfahrtia magnifica | reverse complement strand
TAATTTTCATAGGGGTCTTGCAATGTACATTCGCTATGAACTTGTGTACCAACGCCAGCAACCACTTGGCATGTATGATGCAGAATTTAACTGTCTTTGGGTTAAATTCAAAATCAGGTCACATCTTTTGCTTTTCGCATGCACAACTCCAGGAGGCCAATACGTGGAGCTATTTGGCGCGCACAACCACCTTGCGCAATTAGTGAATGAACCTACTCACATATCGTGTGTATATGGGCACCAAAATAACTCCCTCGACCTTTTCCTCACTAAACACCCTGAAAAGTATGTAGTTGAGGTCTTTGCACCTCTCGGAAATTCGGATCACTGCACTATTTCTGCCTCTTTCCCGTTCTCCACTCTTCGCAGTGCTTCACATACGAAGTGCTTGGTTTTCAATTACGAGAAAGCTCGTTGGGCTGAGCTTAACGATTTCTATGGGCATTTCAATTGGAAACTTTGTTTCCTTGATTCTAACATGAATGCCATGACCGAAATGGTTGTCAATATAATAAAGCTAGGGATGGATAATTTCATCCCATCCAAAAAGCTTTCGATTAAATCAAGTAATAAATCTTGTTTTAATCAGACGTGCAAGATTGCAGATCCAGAGAGAATGCATTTAGAAATTGGCGTAATAACAAATGCGATCATACTGATTCGCTACGCAAACAGGCGAGATCTTCGTGTGCCGCAGTACTTAGAAAAGTTTCTATACGAACAGCGCCTACGTGCTAAAGTTCTTACTTTTCTGCGGGGAAGTAAGAGCTTTTGGTAATTCATTAAAAGGCTTAAAAACAGCGCTAGTTCGGTTCCAGTACTTATAAAGGATGACCAAATATTCACTAACCCGGTTGATAACCTAGTGGCTGAAATGTTTGCAGGTAATTCGAACTTACCGGAGAGCGTTCAACCACTGCCCGAACTTAAAAAAGTATCAGTGACTGTGCCTAATATATTCTTTCGAGCCCGTGCAGTTAAAAAGGTTCTTGCAAATTTCGACGTTAATAAGTCCTCTGGGCCGGATGGCATTCCAGCGCTGGGCCTGAAGCAGTGCTCTTTGACTCTTGCGCGTCCATTGGCTAATCTTTTCAGTACATCTTATCGTGCTGGTATTTTTCCACCTTGCTGGAAGATTGTCAATGTAACGCCAATCCCTAAAAAGGGTGAGGCTAGTAACCCTGAAAACTACCGTCCAATAGCAGTTTGTTCGGTACTTTTCAGAGTTATGGAGAGTATGATTAATCATCACTGTGAAATATTTAGAGCCCAACAATTTGCTGAGCGATTGCCAATATGGTTTCCGTAAAGTTCGCTCTACTGGTGATCTGTTGGCGTTACTCTCTGAAGGGTGGAACAGGTCCATTCATTGATTTGGTGAGAGTAAGGTTGTGGCCCTGGATATTTCTAAAGCGTTTGACAGAGTCTGGCACGAGCTTCACATATCCAGACTTATTGCCTTTGGTGTCGGTAGTCACTTCTCTCGATTCATATCGAGCTTTCTCAGAAATCGCACTATAGGAATGGTTGTAGACGGGATTTCATCCGACGAGTTCAGGATAAATTCAGGGGTAACGCAAGTCTCTATTTTTCTCCAACCCTATTTCTAATATTTCTTAATGCCTTTTTCTCACTTCTAATCCTATCTACTCTTTGCAGATGACAGCAACATTTGTCATTCATATTCTTTTGATCGTAGGCCGAGCCTTTTGGAGATTGGGGGGAAGAGGCGGAATATGAACGACACACAAACGACCTGTCGAAAATCTCTGAGTGGGGTCGCGCGAACAGGGTCGACTTTAATGCGTGCAAGACCCAATGTTGCTTTCTGACACAGAGACGTGGGTGTGTTGTCATTTGTATCTATGGACAATGTAGATATTGAGGAATCAGATGCTCTTGACATTCTGGACATGAGGATTCATTGTGACGTTCGTTGGAACGAGCATATATTTCAAGTGTTGAAAGAAGCATTCAAGTGTCTCGGCTTCTTAAGACGGTTAAGAATTACTTCACTCCATCTGATCTCCTTAATAATTACAAGACCTATATCCAACCCAAATTGGAATACAACTCTCATGTATGGGCCGGTGCTTCAAAGTCTATTTTGGAGCTTCTCGACCGCGCACAGGAGAGGGTGAAGGTTCTTATTAATGACGGTAGGGTAGCCAATTCTATCGATTCATTAGAGCATCTTCGCAATGTGACGTGTGTTTCATTGTTCTATCGGTACTATAACGGAATGTGTTCTGACGAAATTAAGAAACTAATTCCTAATAATCATATATTTTTACGTAGTACTTGTATTTCTCGTAGAGCTCATCCCTTTGTAGTTAATTGTCCAGTAAATCGCACAACGCATTATAGGGAGAATTCGTTCTTTGGTCGCAGTATTCTTTTGTGGAACAATCTTCCTGCGAATGTTTTTCCTGCCACTTACGACATGAGCAAATTTAAATCGAACGTCCACCGATTCTACTCTATCTATCCTCCTTCCCACAACCCATTTTCCTATTACTAGCACAATTCACTGCATGAGTAGCGGTTATCCCCTGAGTGCTGGTCTTATTGAAAAAAAATATATATATAAAGTTATTAGAAATTAATTATTATTAAAAGTAATGATTTATTTTATTTACCGTACAAGGCAAATATAGGAGATCGACTCGACTATACTAACAGTATGTAAAAATTATACATACTATATGTACATTGTACATAAAATTAAAGGATGCTATAAATAACAGTGTTACAACTGAAAAAGGGTTATAGAACAAATACGATATGTATATACGACGTATATTTATATCGTGTTATGACTTCAGTGGTTGAAGATATAATAATTAACCAAAATAAATACGGTAAAAAAAAGGCCCAAAAACTATGTACCGTAACTCGTTACCAGGCCCTAAACACATGCAAGTATAATTTAGAAAAACAATACACTCGCACTTTTCACCAACACACACATTTTTTCAACAACACACTCACATTTTTAGAACTGGCAGCAAGTAAAATGATGATTAAATAGTGTTACCCATACAAGTCTTTACAAAAAATGGTGTGGTTTACGGCAAACTAATAAATATTTTTTTTTTTTTTTACTTTTTATAACAGTATTTTATGTATACTTTAAAATTTTTTGTCTTTTTTAAATATATATAAAAGATTTAATTAATGTTGCCTTCAAACTTAAATATTCACCCATGTTCTGAAAAACGCATATCGCTTAAAATTTGCGTTTTTGATTTGAAAACGCCAAACAGGTGTTCTGGCAAACGAAAACGGGTTTTCAAACCGCTAGTGTATGCTGAAGCGATCTGGTAATTTTTATTTAAGCTGCATTTGAAAGAGAAAATAAATTGATGTAAAATTAAAATTTAATATGTTCTTTTTTTATTTGAAGCAAAACTTTTAAAATTTTTTTCACAATTTTAATTAAAAATATGCAATTTAAAATTTTGCTTTGTTTTTGTCAATTGTTGGTATAATTTGTTTACTTATAAACTGGAGATTTATGCAAACAGCTGGTCAATTTGATCTTCGAAAAAAATTTTGTGCTAGTGGTGCTAGCTTTAAAACTACTTACTTTTTTCAAACTTATGATAATATTATTTGAAATGTATTATGTTCACATATTTTAATTAAAAAGTGGTAAACAACCCTTTATAAAAATTCAAAAATAATTTAAAAACTGTTCAAGCACCTACAAACATTTACGAGAGATAAAAAAAATTATTCAAGATCCTATTTGTAACCGGCTACCCGTGATGAAACTCACCACTTATTCGCAAGTGTTTATATGTAACATCTCTAAATAAAAAGAAGAAGCATTGCACTGATATTTTACAAATAAAATTAAATAAAAAAGCCGCCTGTTACTGTTCCACAAAAAATATTTAAATTTTGAATACATTCTTACATAAATATATGTAAGTACATAAAGAAAAATTTTGTAAGCTTAATAATAAATCTAGTTTTCAATGAAGGGCGCCGCAAAAGTCAGTAGAGCAGTGTAAAATATTTTTGCAATTTATGGAAACACATCAAGATATATATTTTAATTGATAGTTTATTAAATACTTTCAATAAAAAATTTTTGTTTTAAGCATAAAAATAGTCGGTTTAATTTAAAATTTATTCAAACAAAATTTATTTTTTAATAATTCTTTTAATTGATGAATTTTTATGAATAATTTTTTCTATGTTTATATTTTGTTATTATAAAACATATGTATTTTATTCGTTCGAACACAACTTCGAAAAAGGCAAAACGCCAGCAAATCGCTTCGTTTTCAGAACATGCTTAATTGCGTTTTGCGTTTTAAAAAACGATTTGAAACGCAGCGTTTTCAGAACATGGGCGTATACGTATTTTCTATTTGCAAGCAATCACTTTCATGTGTAAAGGCAGGGTTAGATATAAGGTAATGAAATACACTTTAAAAAAGTTAAATAAATTAATTTAAATTCGAGATGTACTTATACACTCTATTTTAAAAACTCGAAGAAATTATTTTTTAATGAAAGCCTAAGCAGAAGAATTTTCAGTTTTAGTACATGTTGTGAGAGTCAAATGAAAGTAAATACCTCTTATTATTTGGAAAACATGTTTATTGTATTTATAAAAACAGTAATATACAGTCAAGGAAAAATGTCTGCATACACTTTTTGATTTAGGTGTTTTAGAGAGTTTGTGAAGAAAATTAAAAAATGTTTATATTAATGTTTAAAATTTATAAGAAAAAAATCACATACAGCTTACAAAATAATAATTATTATTTAAAAATTTTATATATAAAAAATAAAAATTTTACTTTTAATATTTGGTTGAACCACCTTGGGCATCAGTAACCGTTTGAAGACTACGGGGCATTAATGTCACATAATTCTCTGTAATAGATGGTGTTATTTCGGCTCATGTAGGAATAAGGGAAGTTTTTAATGTTTCACAGTTACTAATGCCATATTTTATTAAAAAAAGTCCCAAATGTGAAGCATAGGATTTAAGTCAGGTGACTGGGGTGGTGAACTTAGTTGTTTTGAAGCATAGTAAAGACGTTAGTCTCGAAATAATGCGCAGTATGCTTAGAGCCGTTATCTTACTGGAAAATCCATTGGTATCCCAGGCCCAAGCTATTAGCAGATGCCTCAGAATTTGTTCCAATATGATTTTATAATGATAATGCATAAAGCTAAACGAGCCACTTATATGACGCTATGGCGCCCCAAATCATGTCGCTGCTTCCGCTATATTTGACTGTAGGTATAATATTTTATATGAATCAAGTGCAATGTTTGGTTTTCTCTAATCTATGAAATGGCCAACTCTTTCTAAAATGTTATAATTACTTTCGTCGGTAAATATAACACGATTAATAAATCCATACCATCGTCTACATGTGCTTTAGCAAACTTGAGGCAACGTTGCGATTCTTAGCTGAAATTAGTGGCTTCTTGCGTGATATTCTGCTATGAAATACATTGTCATGTAAAACTTTTATAATTGTTCGTGTAGAAACAATTTAATTGGAACAATTTTCAATGTGTTCCGTCAGTTTTGGGTGCGTTTATTGTCGGATTCTAAGGGACTAATTTCACAATACTTATAAGTTCTCGTCTCGAAAGCTTCTTAGATCTGCCAGATCGTGGTTTACTTTCGCTACTATTGTTGTTATAATTTCTAATTGTATCACAACTGAATTTTGCTGTCTTAGCAATTTTTTCATGATTTATTTTACTTTTGGAGATTTACTACCATATTTTAAACTAATATATGTATCTCTTTTCGATTCAAATTATATATTCTTTTATGATCACTTTGCCCACTTCAACAATTGTAATGTTTGTAAATTTGAATAAATCAACAAAGTTAACTATTATTTCGCTTTATTTGTTTTTAAATTTCTATTTGATATTAGTAGTTGCACGTTCTATGCATTCTTTTTTCCTGCTAATTATTATGTTTTTTCCTTAATAACTTCTAAGCTATATTTTTTCATATTATTTTTTTCTTCAGATAATCTTAAGTATAAATACCTTAAACATTGGTATAACATCCTTTTCAAATTTCGCTACTAATTCTGTAAAACTTAAAAATCGTAGGGTGTATGTAGACTTTTTTTTTGACTGTATAAGAAACAATATAAAAGGTTGAGCACCTCTGCCGCTTGTTACATCGCTAAAATAAATAAACAAAAACCGCAAAAATACTACGTTCTGTTTACAAATAACTAAATCGACAACAACAAACATTAGTAGAGATAAAGTAAATAAAAATAAAGTGGCAGCAACAAAAACTAACAGCAAAGAAAACAAGTAACAGACAATAAGAAGCAACAACAAATACTAAAATCTGAAAGAAGTAGATGTTTACATTCGCATTGCTACATAAGTATTAAAAAGAAAATACGGGAAAGAAATGGAATCTATCTCAAATATCGATAAGTTCGAGAACTTTCGAAGTGTTGTTTACTCAGCCATATAAAAAGCACATCGGAGCGAACAACAATCAGTTTATGTGTAGTAAACTGAGCGAGTACAGTTTATGTGTAGTAAACTCAGCGAGTACAGTTTATGTGTTGCAGCCTTGCCGTTTTGGTCCGATTGAACCAAAGTTAGTAGTTTTTCTTTGTTTAAAAACGATTTGGTAGTTTAGTTGGTTTGTTGCAGTTTTGCGGTATTTTTGGTAGATTTTTGCTTTGTTAATACTGTTTAAATGTCATAATTCTCTGTTTACCCTGCGTTTTTACATGTATCCTCTTCCAAAAGATCCATTTGTTAACCAATCGCCTCGAGTTATCTTCAAGTAGACTCAAAAGCAGCCATAGTTGTATCAATAAAAACTTAGATGCTAACCCTAGCCGCCGATATGCACCGCCAAATAATAACGAAACTGCCTACATCGTTGGCATAAGTTTTAGAGTTGGAATTCCTTGTTTTTCACCAAACCTTTTGCTTCATTACAACTTTAGGAAAAAATTGTTACAACTTTTAAAAAAGTACTTTCATGTGTAATGGCTGTGTAACTGAATTAATTTTCGAATTTAATTACAAAACAAATTTTTAAAATTTTACTTTACTTTCTGGTAGGCCGTGAACGGTTTTGGTAGAAATTTAGAAAAGTTTTCGTAGGAAATCAATTTCTTGCGTGGAAATGCTGATGTGTTGTAAATTCAGCGAGTAGAGTTTATGTTTAAACTCAGAAGAAGAGAGTTTGTTGGTTTGAACTCTGTGTGACGAGAGTTTATAAGGAGTAAAAACCAGCTTAGTTGGAGCTCAGTAAGAGAGTTTAGTGTGGATAACATCTGGTTGTGAAGTTTGTGATCGAACCTAAGTTGTAACAACGATCGGGTTGGCAGATCTTTAGGTGGAACGATCTATCGAGTAATTTTTGCTGTTTACAAAGTGGTAAACAGACGGAGTAACTAAGAAGAGAAATTGTTATTGATTGTGAAAGGGTTACAAGCATTGGAACACAAAACTGTGTTGTATAAAGCATTATTAATTACAAAAACCAAACACAAAATTTATTTTATTTTTACTGCAATCTACGAACTCATAAATACACGTCTTAAAACAGGTAAAAACGTAACAATGCTTTGTAATTCATTGTTAATCAAAACAGAATTAATTTTATTACAACAAGGAACTAAAATGAAAGCACTTAGAAAAAATTAATTTTTTATAAAAATATCCCGATTTTTGTTCTTAAAAAAGTTTTTTCGCCTTAAAGAAAAATAGGCTAGAATTGTTAGAGATGGCAAATCTTTTATAATTTGTTTAAAGCAGTGAAGTTCTGTGTCGTACAATGATCACTTACAAAGTTGATCTCCAAAAAAGAAACAGTTGTTAAAGAAACTGTTCAAAAACACCAATAGGAAAATAAACTTCAATTGAGGCTCTTAAAATTATTATAGATTTGCATAAAAAAGTGGAATCCTCGCGTGAAATAAGTCAAATGGTAGGAAAGAATTTTTGCGACGTATTTTTTTTTTTTTTTTTTGAGAAGTAAATAAACACAGAACGGCGGAGAATGTCACGAAGTCACTTCAGGAAGGATGCTAGCCGTAACTGCAGCGGCCTAAGGAACTTTGGGGAGTGTAAATGTTACCAGCGTTATCAATGTCACCCCGGCACAACTCACACCTCTGGCGCCGATTTGATCCTCCCCCCGCAATATCAACGCAACGAACGGTTCAACACCAGCAGTTATAACAGCAGCAGCTCACGCCACGTATTGTTGCAAACATTCCTGAAGTGATGATATCATTGGAGTTTAATTGTAAGATCATGGAAATAACTAGATTTACGCAACTCCACAAAGTCGTGATAGCGGCGGATCAAGAGACAAAATTAACACCCAACCGTCGATTACAGAGCTATAACAATTACAATATTCTGATTGCGGATTGCTCAAGGAGTGGCGGTGAATGCATGGCGTTTATTATGCACAACTCCGTGCAATACAGAAGTATTTGTCCGAATAAAACATACAGGATTCCTACTTGGAACACCAAGGGATAGCAGTCAGATCAGGAGCATCCGAATTAGAACTGCACTAAATGTACATTATACCAAAAAATAGCTTACCTGCACGCTATCACTCGAACATTGTATTCCTCCTTGCAGGTGTTAGCTGGGTCAATGCTATTCACGAGGGGTACAGCACTAGCGGAAAAAATCGATGATTCCACAAATTACATTGTAAATCATGATACCCTCACCAGAAGTATGGGCACTCGCATTAGCTCGTCAGATATTAAGGTCTCCATATCCCACCCCAAATAGTGCTTAAACCACTTTGCCATGATAAAGATAAGATGAAAAGAAGTATCGTTAGGAAGGTTCAAGGTCTTCGAGTTGACAACATACGAAATGCTTTTTCATCGGGTGAGGTTGCCAAGGCCGCTAAGTCTTCGAAAGTGCACTGTATTTTAAATATGATTATTTTTTAATGACTTTAATAATTCCTAAATAATACATTATTGTTTTAATACTACTCTATTTTTCCAACCATATAGAATAAGTAAAATTGAAATAAAAGCGCGGTTGCGCTTGATCTCTTGTACAATTAATACGCGTGCATTTGTCTCTTCCTCATAACGCAATATTTGCCTACGAGAAAAAAGTATACATACAAAAAATACATAAGCAAGTGTAATGGAAAAAATAAAAAAAACATCATCTAGAAAAAATCTAATACTTTTTCACCATGATCTTGATTGAAATTACAAAAAAATAATCATAATTTTAGAACTACTCACCTTGGAGATTTTTAAAATTTTGTTTAAGTTTTTTTTTATGAATTTTTAATTTATCTTAAGAATTGGCTTATGTACCTTTTGCTTATTAATTTTATTGTTTTCTTGTACGAGTTTTCAGTTTCCGAACTGTGTCAATTTTATATATTACTTTGGGATTTGAATTGCCTTTTATTTTTATAAAATAAACCAAATGCACATACAAACTTCATTTGGTTTTTATAAAAACTGATGAAAGTTACTTTTTAAGTTATTTGGTTTTAATTACATATTTTATAAAGGATTGAAGGATATGGAGCCACTCCCCTTCTCTTCTATGTACTTCATGTCTTTTTTACACAGTTTTTTCTGGAACGTATCTACCGTGTAAAAACAGAATTGGATGTACAATTGGGTGGTAAATAATTTTGCAAGAACAACAATTGTTGTTCCATAAGTATTGGTATTGTGTTGAAATTTTCGTGCGAAATGCTGTCAAATTACATATAAATATATTTCGCACGAAATAATTGTGAAATAATATTGAGAAATCAGTACTCCCTTTTTTTACGAAAAACATGTGAAATGTATATGTCAACATTATTTTCCAACTGCAACAAATTGCTAGCAACACTTTTTTCAACTACGAAATAACATGAGACTCACTTATTTCGTACGAAATTTTAAGCAGCAGTATGGACATGAATAGTGTTAGAACATAGAATACATATAGTCTTTTATTATATGGCTAATAGAAGCTAACCCCGTGGAGTTGTCAGAAAATGTGAAACGTATCGATGTTATAGTGCTTTTTAACTGAAAACAAAATTTTTTTTTGATGAAAAAACTGTACCACCCTGGGTGTTACATCACCTTAAAAAAATCAAAACTGCTCACAAAACAATTTAAAACCTTTTTAGTTTTTAATAGAATTTATATCAATAAACAAATAAAAATATTGTTCTAAAATATTGATTGAATATGTGTAAAAACATTTACGTCCTTACTGAATATGATTTGTTATGTTGTTGGAGAAAACATAGTTTTTGTTTACAATGTAAAACCATGTAGCATATTTTAGGGGATAAAAACGACAAATTTGTCAAAATTGCTAAATGACTATATTGGTTGCATGTAAATTTTTTCGTACGAAAAAAGAAATATTGCCCAACATTTTTCACAAATTTGAGTACTAGGCTATAGACAAAAATCAATTACTCATAACGGATTTTGATAAAATATATATCTTTTGAAAGATAATAAATTCTTTTGGCTGCTTCTCTATATTGTCGCAAAAATTAGCGCCTTTCTCTCTCAACTAATTTATAATAAAAAATACTAATGTTACGTTTTAACCTTTTTAAAACGTTTGATTTTTTTAATTGCGTTAAATAAAATAAATGATACGAATTTATATTTATAGAGTCTTTATTCATCTTTATACAGTGTCCAACTATTTAACTTCAATAATAATAATTAATACACAAATTACTCAACACTTTCTAACGCCTTAACACGACTTTTCTCTTTGACTTTTCGACTTTTTCTTCTGACTGACAAAGAATAATGAAACGCCTTTTATAAAAAATAAACCTTAGTTTCGAATGTTCTAGTAAGTATTAATATCTTCTATTCAGCTACGTTAATTCAAATGTAAAATCTTAATACCCAAAATTAAGTTGGTAGCACTGCTCAAGTAATATATTATTGACAGGGTGATTGGAGCCTATATACAAACCAATGGAATGCTTCCATAATAAAGTTTTCACCTCTAAATGCGTGCTGGTACATCAATGGCAGACAGTATACCTTAACTATAGACACCGGTGCGACACAGTCTATAATCAGACCCGATGTAGTGAAGGAAAAGTGTGGGAAACTTAATATTATCAGACTACGAAAAGCTACTGGGGAGTCTACCACCGTCCACGGGAAAATTGAGGTGAAAGTGAATATAGCGCACATTACTGTAAGCCACATTTTTATTGTCGCCGATATTGTAGACGAGGTTATTATTGGTGTCGATTTTATGATAGTCCATGGTATTAATTTGAATATGTTTTAACAGATGAGTTGGCATAATGTAGAAAATTACCACCTCAGAATGAATCATTGATATGGGCTCGCTTGTAGGTGGTAGAACCAGCAGAAATTAAGATGGATGAACAATTGCCGGAACCCGCTAATATGTCAGTGAAGGACCAACAGGTATTTGATGAAAATGTAGAGAAATGGGTAGCAGGTCTAGCAGCTTCAGAAAGAAATAAAACCAAAAAGCTGCTAAAGAAGTACGTCTACATATTCGTCACGAAAAATAAAAGTCAAGGTAGAAAAGCTATAGTCAAACATGAAATTAATACTGGCGAAGCGAGCCCAATAAAACAGGCACCCAGAAGTATACCTCTGGCGTAGGTAATGAGGTTAAGGAGCTGGTCAATGAAATAGAGAAGAGCGATGTAGTTGAACCATCATCGAGTCCTTGGAGCCCACCTGTAGTCTTAGTTAAAAAGAAAGATGGTAGTACAAGATTCTACGTAGACTACAGGAAGCTAAATGATGTTACTAAAAAGGACAGCTACCCGCTACCAAGAATTGACGATACGCTCGACACGTTAGCTGAAGCGAAGTGGTTCCCTACATTGGATCTACAAAGCGTAGGTAACGATCGCAGACAAGGATAAGGAGAAAACTTCTTTCAGTGCGAACGGTGGCTTGTGGCAGTTTAAAGTTATGTCATTTGGGCTCTGCAATGCGCCGGCCACATTCGAGGGGCTTATGGAGCGCGTACTAAAAGGACTCCATTGAAAGACTTGTCTGGTTTACCTCGATGACCTAATAGTGATGGGCAGAACTTTCGACGAACACCTCAAAAACCTGGCAGAAGTTCTGCAACGAATATCAATGGCTGGACCAAAACTAAGCGTGAAGAAATGTGCATTGTTCCAAAAAACAGGTCAAATATTTGTGGCATCTAGTTACAGCAGATAGCATTTCAACGGATGAAGATAAAATACGAGCAGTAAAGGACTGGTCTCGACCCAAAAATCTTCATGAATTACGCAGCTTTTTGGGACTCTACACATACTACAGACGCTTCGTGCCTAATTTTGCGAGCGTGGCAGCAAGTTTACATGAGCTCGCCAAGAAATCTAACGCATATCATTGGGTTGAGTCACAAGAAAAGGCGTTTTAGACATTAAAAGACCTATTGTGTGTAGCACCGGTTTTGGCATATCCGGTCCCAGGTGGAAAATTTATCCTTGACAGTGATGGCAGTGGATATGGTATTGGTGGTGTACTTTCACAGATGGTCAATGGGTCGGAGAAAGTCGTAGGCTACTATAGCCGCACACTGTCAAAGCCTGAACGGAATTATTGTGTGACTCGACGTGAGCCACTGGCAGTGCTGGAATGTATAAAACATTACCATAAGTACCTCTATGGCCAACATTTTCTACTAAGGACCCATCATTTCGCGCTGAGGTGGCTGCTGCAATTTAAGAACCCTGAAGAACAACTGACACGCCTCCAGGCTTATGATATTAGCATTGAACACCGAAGTGGCATAAAGCACGGAAATACTGATGCTCTTTCACGTCGGCCTTGTAATTTGGAATGCAAAAATTGTGTAAAAGCCGAGCGGAAGAAATCCATCATTGATATCCGGCTAACGCAAATAGACGCGGACGAAGACTGGTCAGGAGCGCAAAGGAACGACCCACCCGCAATGAAATATCAGCAGAAGGTCCTCTCACAAAAGCGTATTGAGCACGATGGGACAATTTAAAATTGATTAATGGGTACTTATATCGACATTGGGAAAGTGCAAATGGCAAAACTTCATCCAACCTAATAGTGGTACCCTCCTCCAAAGTGAAAGAAGTCTTAAATGAGTTCCATAATCGAGCCAGCGGAGGACGCTTTGGGGTGACAAAGACTCTGGAAAAAATAAAAGAACGCTTTTATTGGGTTAGATGCCAGCAAGCAGTGTCGGATTGGATAGCAAACTGTACCCAGTGTATTGCAGCTAAAGGTCCAGTAAGAAGAAGCCTAGGTCAGCTGCAACAACATAACTCGGGCGCACCATTCGAGCGGATAGCGATGGACGTAGCAGGCTTTTTCCCTGTCAGTAATGCCAGAAATCGTTGTTCTCGTTGTGATGGATTATTTTAGCAAATGGCTGGAAGTATATGCCATACCCAATAAAGGGGCGAACACAATTGTAATTGTTTTTGTGAACAACTGGGTATGCCGATATGGGGTTCCAATAGAACTACATTCCGATCAGGGTAGAAATTTAGAGTCTACTATATTCAAAGAAATGTGTGATATATACGGTATAAAGAAGACGCGAACAACGCCGCTTCACCCAGAGTCTGATGGTAGAACGATTTAATCGAACCCTGGAGGACGATTTCTACTGGTGTTCCGATCAGCTGTACATGACTCAACATCTAGATCACCTGCCAAGATTATTTTTTGAACTGAGCTTAAACTACCTGGTGACTCAGAGTTTGGTACTAAGCCTACCACAGAGAGAAAAACTACATATACTGGAAAACAGGAAGGCCTTAACGAACTTCATGAATTTGTGCGCTCACGAATTAAAATGGTCAGCGATAGAATGAAAGCCAGATATTATCGTGCAGCAAATACGGAGCGCTTCCATGAGGGGCAACTGGTTCTGGATTATCTCCAAAGCTGCAAACTAACTGGGAAAGACCTTACAAAGTAGTCAAAAGGTTAAACGATGTAGTATACGGAATACAGAAGAACAATAGCCCGCGATCAAAAATGAAATTGGTACATTTAGAACGACTTGCAAGCTATGGGAAGAAAATAATGAGCCTATTCGGGGCGAACACGCTTAATCGGGAGGCAGTGTTACGAAAAAAATACAACCCTGCATTGTGGTATTTTGGTATATGTCAAGTTGGCAGCACTGCCATATGGAATATCTTTACGTTACATTTGAATTAGCGGATATGGAAGTAGAAAACGGTCGATATTTTCTGAACCTTCTAAAATGCAGACAATTAGATATATAAAGGGCTGTTTTACCTACATGTCAGTTAGTTATTGTTTGGCTATCGTAAGATAAAGACCTGTTAAAGCGGAAATAAGTGTTGTATAAGCGAATATTAAGTTGTTGTAAACTGTATAAAAGTTTTTGTGTAGTTAATAAAAATATAACAGTAAAACAAATAAAATTAAACGGTATTTATTTTATTTTAAACGCAATTTAAACGAACTCAAACGTGAAACATGAAAGTTAAAAACGTTAATAAACTTAAATACAGAAATCGTCATTCGTACAACCTTAAAAATTTATTGTACCGAATTTGGATATTTTAGAAAATTGTGATTAAAACTTTTATACGTTTTAATTAATAACGCCTTTTGTTTTTTAAATCGCGTATAAATTGCTATTAATTATTTATTTTATTAGAAAATGGTTTTTGGAAATGTATACGAATATTGATTTTTCAATATGTAAATAAATTAGTAATAAATGTACAAAAAATAAAATGAAATTTATGAGAATAAATTTTACTTTTATGCGATGGTGGCTATAAATTGAAGCCTTTACAGGCTAGCAGAGAAGCCAGTTACAAGAAAAAGCATTTCAGTGTGCTTTTCATAATACAAAAGTCAATAAAAAACGAGCGAATGATTTTGATATTAGTGTTCGTACAAACATAAGAAAAATTATATAGTGAGCCGCAATTTTGTATTGAAATGCTAACGTTATCGTTCGTTTTCGAAAGAAAATGTCGACTAGAGAGTATTAGTGTGCCGCAAATCAACTGTTGGTCGTTCGAAGCAATATTGTTCAAAATCTCGAGCCATGTTTTATTTTTTGTATTGTAAAAAACGCACTTATTTCAATAAAAAGATAAAATTTATCAAACTTTAAAGAAGTATTAAAAAGTGTGTAGGAATAGATAATTTTTTATTCATGTTTTTGAAAATATATAAAATATGAACCAATTTCTTCGTTATACAACTTAAAAAAATTTGAAATTTAAAAAATTATAATTTAGAGAATTTTTCATAAATTTTACTACTTTTAATAACTTCAAGTAAATAACAAAAGGAATAACTTGAACTATCACTTTATATATAAAATATTGTTGGGAATTTGGGTTGTACACCCTGTAATTTATTTAAATTATAAAAAGATAAATAAACTCTAATAAACACTAACACCGACCATCATCTACCAAAAGCACGCAGTAAAATAAATAAACAAGAGGCACAATAACAACTACGTGCTTATTTAAGATTAAAAATAAACTGCAGTAGCAACAAAGCTAGTAGACAACGATATAAATAACAAACGATAACAAACAACAACAAAACAACATGAACTGAAAGAAGTAAATGTTTACATTCGCATGGCTCCATAAGAACTAAAAAGAAAGTAAAGGAAAGAAATGGAATCTGTCTGAAATATCCAGAGGTTCGAGAGCTTTCGAAGTATTGTTTACTCAGCCATATAAAAAGTGCATAAATGCGGACAAGAGTCAGTTTAAGTGAAGTAAACGCTGCCAACGTGTTTAATTGGTTTGAACTTAGTGTAAAGACTGTTGGAGCTAACTCGGTGTGAAGAGAAATTAAGTTGCAATCTAGCATATGTTGTAACAACGATCGGGTTGGAAGATCTTTAGGTATAAAGAGCACATAGATGCGAACAACAATCAGTTTCTTTGTAGTAAACTCAGCGAGTACAGTTTATGTGAAGAGAGTTTGTTGGTTTGAACTCTGTGTGAAGAGAGTTTATAAGGAGAAACTTGTGAAGTGAATCGTGATGTAAAAAACCAGTTTAGTTGGCGCGAGCGCTACCGTTTTAATCCAATCGGACCAAAATTGGTAGTTTTTCATTGTTTAAAAATAATTTGGTAGGTTTGTTGGTTTGTTGCAATTTTTTTTTGTATTTTTGGTTTATTTTTGCTATCAAAAACATACATAATTTGTGGAAAAAATGTAACTTGGATCTGTATAAACAACAGTTTTCAGCAATGTTAACAAAGATTAAACAATTTTTCTAAGTGTCATAACTCCCTGTTTTTTATGCCTTTACACATGTGTCAGCTCCCAAAATATCCATTTGGTTAACAAATCGCCTACAATCTTCAAGTAGATTAAAATGGGTGAAGTGATCCATAGTTGTACCAATAAAAACTAAAATGCCAATTTTAGCCCCAATATCCATCGCCAAACCATAATGAAACTGCTTACATTCATGCTTTATCGGTGACATAAAGTATTTATGTCGGAATTCCCTGTTTTTCGCCAAACCTCTTTGCTTTTTATCACAATTTTAGGATAAAGTTACAAAATTTACGATTTTAATTAAATAATGCACTTTTAAGTTTTTTACTTTACTTTTTAGTAGGCTGCGAACGGTTTTGGTAGAATTTTAGAAAATTTTTGGTAGGAAATCAATTTTTTGCGTGGCAACGGTGGTTGGAGCTAACTCAGTAAAGAGAGTTAAGTGTGGATAACCTCTGGTTGAAAAGGTTGAGATCGAACCTAAGTTATAACTACGATCGAGTTGAACATCCTTAGATAGAAAGATCTGTCGAGTAATTGATGTTGTTTACAAAGTTGTAAACAGAAGGAGAAATTAAGAAAAAAAATTTATTGCTTGTAAAACGTAAGAAGCAGTGGTGAACAAAACTGTGTTGTATAAAGGATTTTAATTAAAAACTAAAAACAAGATTTATTTTATTTGAACTACAATCTACGAACCCATAAATACACGTTTTTAATAAGGCAAAAACATAACAATATGTATGTTAATAATAAACAAGTCTTATAGCCTGTTTTTTACAAGCAGGTAGGAAGTATGCAAACAACTACTTAAGCATAACAGGTTTTTGCTCTGACTTTATTACTTTTTAAAAGAGCAATAAATAATGAATTATAAAAAGAATAATTTGATATGTTGTTATTCAAAATTTATATATATACTACCTTGATTAAAAAGTTTCCGTAATAACCCAGAACCCATGGCAGTCCCATCGTTCTATTTATTTTTTTTGTTTTTTTTTTTTTTTTTTTTTTTTTGTTAGGGTGGTACATCTTTTAAATCTTAGAGTCATAGCTTGGCATTTGCAAAAGCTACGTAGCCACATTTCTGGTCTCTTTCGGTGAATTGATGAAAACGTCTCATAACGTCCAAATAATACTCTTTCTTTACTGTCTGGCCTTCTGGTCAAAATTCAGGATGCACTACACCGTTGTAATCCATGAAACCGATTTCTTTTTTTAACTGGAAACGATGTTTTTTAGTCTCAGCTCATTTGGTGAACGTCTGGATTGCGTGTCGTACTCATAAACCAACGTTTCGTCTCCAGTAATGATCCTTTCCCTCATGTGTTTTGCGGCCTCAACACGGTTAAAATTGTAAAAAATCGCCAACACGCATAGAGATAGATGTACTCTTAGCTACGTTACTTTTGCAAATGTCAAGCTATGACGCTAAGATTTAGCAGAAATATCATCGACAGATGTACCAACCTAACAAAAAAAAAAGACTCAAATCGGAATGATGGGATCGCCACACGGGGATTATTCCGGAAACTTTTTGGTCAAGGTAGTATATTCCGCATATCGAATACCTAAAAAATTCAAACTCTTTAAGAGCGACCTGCGTTCTCAATAAATGGTTATTTGAAAACTACATACAGTAAAATACATAAAAAGTGAAAAATTTAGCGGCGAAAACTTTGGTTTATTGACCTCTCTGTCAGTTCGAAGTGGACGTCAACTTGTCCCCTTGAAAAATAAATTGTTTATTATAAAAGGTATACAATAGGGAGATCGGACGGTTATTATTCGACCGGTTTTTTGGTGGTGTCGAATACGGTTTTTTCAAAATCTTCATTTTTCGATTATCGAATAAACTGGTTAATTTAGAACGAATAACCGGTTAATTTAAATAAGTATAATTTGTATACGTTTGTATATATTTTTTTATTGAAAATATGCTCATCGGTTAACTGTTTGTATAAATTTAATTATATTTGTATATATGACAACCTTGAACGTCACACAAAGAAAGTGGAAACCCAGGCAGATCGAAAAAGGTATGCACTCTTGAGCAAAAATAACCTTTTCTCATCTTCCGTAAATAAATATTGATTTTTATATATAGATAATGATCAACTAGACCCATTGAAAGGCCACAAACATACAAACGCCGGTTCCGAAAGGTAATATGATTGTTGAAAATTGTCAGATGGTGTGACCTGGTAGTTGGAAGGCGGTTACTTACCTACACATACACTATTAAATACGTGATTCATAAATTTACATACAGTGCTGCTCGAAATCTAAGCAAATTTTCTTGTCGAGGCAATTAAGGACTCGTATATTACTAATAGATTTATTCAAAGTAAAATATTTAATCTTTATTATCTTAGGCACCTAAATTATAACTATAATAACAAAACCTTTAATTCCGTTCTCTACCAAGTAATGCAACAAAAACGAAATTAGCTCCTTGAATAGCTGTTCGAAACTTAAGCATTTTTCAGTACTTTAAGTAATAAACTTTGCTTCCTATATCTTCTGCACACCGTTTTGGCATAATTTTTATTATATTTGTTAGAATTGTTGTTGGTATTGATTGTCACTTTAATTTTAAGCTCTCCACCAGCTTCTGCTTATTTTTAAAACGACGTGGTCCAGATCTGCTCTTCAAGAATTAGGAACAATCTTATTTTAATAAAAGAACCGGTTAATCGGTTAGTTGAATTATTATTAACCGAAAATCGGTTTTTTTTTAAAGTAATACTTTTCGAATTATACGAAAACCGTTTTTTGAAAAAGTCGAATAATCGATCTCCCTAGTATACAATAGAAAGTAAAAGTAGATAATACAAAATACAGGCATGTTTTCATCAATTCATTTTAATTATGATAGTGATAAAGTTTAGTTGAAACTGTACTAGGCTTTTTTAAAATTTATGAATTTATTTTTCAATTCTTAATAACATGAAAGGGCATATTTTAAACATACGATTTCAATTTTGTGAATACGAAAACCTGAAAGTGGCACTACTGAAATCTGTGTTTATTACAAACAGCTGCTAATAATTTTGATTGTTGATTATTGTTTTGGTTTATGGAAGCTGCTAAGTATTTGTTTATTGCATCTATTTTTAAAATTGTGTTATTATATTTCAGGCACAATTGTAGTTAAAAAATTTATCGAATGTATCCCTATTATTATTTTTGATAAAATTTTTATGTTTGTAAATATCTACACTACGAATTTCAATGTCAGCTGTTTTTGCTGCTGCTGCCGGCATGCAAATGCTGTTAAGCGGCATGCCATGATGCTCGCTGTCGTCTATGTGTTTATAGCATTAGCCTTAAAAGTTAGCGAATCGAAGTTTAATTAGTAAGTTAAATCACAACTTTTAATTTTCAAATTGATTTTTTATATCTAAAAAATAAAATACCGGTATTTTTTACTTTTTATTTATTTTAAATATTTAAAAAGAAAAAAAAAACACAAATATCGAAATAAAAATGTCAATTTCCAACTAGTAGTAGTTTGTTAGACCACTGCTGAAGTATGTGACTTTGTAAAAAAAACAATGCTATTAAATTTGAAACATCCTAACGGTATGTTGCGTACAGGCTACAGTACTGTACAGATGATTAAATGAAATGTAGTTTTATTTATGTAATTTAATTTTTTACTTACAAATGTATCTTAACTTACCAATGTTCTTTTTCTTTTTTTAAAAGGTATTCGTCAACATCATTGTCGACATTGTGGAAAAGCAATTTGTGATAATTGCTCAGCCAATCGTATTAATATACCAATAATGGGTTTTGAATTCGATGTCCGAGTTTGCAATCCTTGCTTTAATGAACTACAAACAGTAGAGTAAGTAACTATTATATAAAGCAATATTATTTTTATTTGAATGCAGCACTTAGGGGATGATACCTACTCATGTACTGACAGGATAATATTATTATTATTATTATTATTATTATTATTATTATTATTATTATTATTATTATTATTATTATTATTATTATTATTATTATTATTATTATTATTATTATTATTATTATTATTATTATTATTATTATTATTATTATTATTATTATTATTATTATTATTATTATTATTATTATTATTATTATTATTATTATTATTATTATTATTATTATTATTATTATTATTATTATTATTATTATTATTATTATTATTATTATTATTATTATTATTATTATTATTATTATTATTATTATTATTATTATTATTATTATTATTATTATTATTATTATTATTATTATTATTATTATTATTATTATTATTATTATTATTATTATTATTATTATTATTATTATTATTATTATTATTATTATTATTATTATTATTATTATTATTATTATTATTATTATTATTATTATTATTATTATTATTATTATTATTATTATTATTATTATTATTATTATTATTATTATTATTATTATTATTATTATTATTATTATTATTATTATTATTATTATTATTATTATTATTATTATTATTATTATTATTATTATTATTATTATTATTATTATTATTATTATTATTATTATTATTATTATTATTATTATTATTATTATTATTATTATTATTATTATTATTATTATTATTATTATTATTATTATTATTATTATTATTATTATTATTATTATTATTATTATTATTATTATTATTATTATTATTATTATTATTATTATTATTATTATTATTATTATTATTATTATTATTATTATTATTATTATTATTATTATTATTATTATTATTATTATTATTATTATTATTATTATTATTATTATTATTATTATTATTATTATTATTATTATTATTATTATTATTATTATTATTATTATTATTATTATTATTATTATTATTATTATTATTATTATTATTATTATTATTATTATTATTATTATTATTATTATTATTATTATTATTATTATTATTATTATTATTATTATTATTATTATTATTATTATTATTATTATTATTATTATTATTATTATTATTATTATTATTATTATTATTATTATTATTATTATTATTATTATTATTATTATTATTATTATTATTATTATTATTATTATTATTATTATTATTATTATTATTATTATTATTATTATTATTATTATTATTATTATTATTATTATTATTATTATTATTATTATTATTATTATTATTATTATTATTATTATTATTATTATTATTATTATTATTATTATTATTATTATTATTATTATTATTATTATTATTATTATTATTATTATTATTATTATTATTATTATTATTATTATTATTATTATTATTATTATTATTATTATTATTATTATTATTATTATTATTATTATTATTATTATTATTATTATTATTATTATTATTATTATTATTATTATTATTATTATTATTATTATTATTATTATTATTATTATTATTATTATTATTATTATTATTATTATTATTATTATTATTATTATTATTATTATTATTATTATTATTATTATTATTATTATTATTATTATTATTATTATTATTATTATTATTATTATTATTATTATTATTATTATTATTATTATTATTATTATTATTATTATTATTATTATTATTATTATTATTATTATTATTATTATTATTATTATTATTATTATTATTATTATTATTATTATTATTATTATTATTATTATTATTATTATTATTATTATTATTATTATTATTATTATTATTATTATTATTATTATTATTATTATTATTATTATTATTATTATTATTATTATTATTATTATTATTATTATTATTATTATTATTATTATTATTATTATTATTATTATTATTATTATTATTATTATTATTATTATTATTATTATTATTATTATTATTATTATTATTATTATTATTATTATTATTATTATTATTATTATTATTATTATTATTATTATTATTATTATTATTATTATTATTATTATTATTATTATTATTATTATTATTATTATTATTATTATTATTATTATTATTATTATTATTATTATTATTATTATTATTATTATTATTATTATTATTATTATTATTATTATTATTATTATTATTATTATTATTATTATTATTATTATTATTATTATTATTATTATTATTATTATTATTATTATTATTATTATTATTATTATTATCATTATTATTATAATTTATTATTAAGGGTTTCCTTAAAATGTCTTCTCCAATCTCTTTGATCCGACAAAAATCAGGATCTGTTGATACCAACCGCAATAACCTAATATCTGATAGGCAGATAGACACTTCCTCCTAGAACAATCAGTTATAATGGGTGTCCAAGATTGATTTATCATAATTTGAAAGTGACAAAAGTTTTCAAGGTGTTATTCAGAAATTTAAGACAAAATTCGGTGGAGAAAATGCTCCAACAGATCGTGCCATCAAGCTAATAGTTGAGAAATTCGGAGACACTGGATCCGTTCATTGTAGCAGAAACATTTCGTTTCTTGGACCATCGAAAAACAAGAAGAAAGTGTGAATTTTTAAACAAAATCTAAGCCAACGAAGTCCATTTCCAGCTCAATGGCTACGTAAGAAACAAATTGGCGCTTTTGAGGTGAAGAGAATCTAAGAGTTATCTTAGAGCAACCATTACATTCTCAAAAAGTTACGGTTTGGTGTGGTTTGTGGTTCGAAGGAATCATCGGATCATATTTCTTTAATACGAAAATGGATATGCGACTACGGTCAATGGAAATTGCTGCAGGGAAATGATCCGAAGCTTTTTTTGGTGGAAAATTGATGATTTAGACGTAGAGAACATGTGGTTTCAATAGGATCATACCACTTGTCACACAGCAAGAGCAACAATGAATCTTTTTAAAGAAAAGTTTGAAAATCACATTATTTCTCTTAGAGGAAGAATAAATTGGCCACCAAGATCGTGCGATTTAACACCATTCGATTTTTTGTGGGATTTTTTGAAATCGAAAGTACAGGAATAATCCTACAACAGTTCAAGAGCTTAAAACCAACATTATCGAACAGTTATCAACCATTGACAACAGTATATTGAAAAACGTGATTGATAATTTTGGCAAAAGATTGGAAGCCTGAAGAGCCAGTAGTGAGGGTTCACTTGACCGATATAAATTTTCATTTTTAACCAGAACCTATTTGTAATAAACTGAAATACAAATATTTGTAATATTTGAAAAGAAAGTTTTTATTTTTTATTGAAATTAAAAGGATACATCAATTTTGGACACCCTTTATTAATTAAAAAATGTTTTAATAATAATTAGAACATTAATTTAATACATATATTTGATATTATTTTAGGGTATTTAGATCCGACGATCTAAAAATCTTGATGTTAACAAAACAACACAAATTTAAAGAAAATATATATATTCAATGATACCCCAAAATTAAAAAATCCTACCGGTTAAAAATATTGATCTAATAATTTTTTTTTGTATTTTCAACAGTTTCGGAATTATTCATAACTTAGTTGCGAAAAAAAAATTTTCACGCAAAATTAGAGCAACTTTTTGTTTTTTAAGGTCATACAAAATTTTTCAGAATGAAAATTTTATATGTGAAGCGCTTCCATTAAAGCTTAAAATGTTGAGAATGAAATAAGCTATAAATCATGAAAATCGATTGGCTATTTCTGATCCTATTCAAAATTAAATTCAGGTACTTAAAAAATTATTAAAATATAAATATTACATTTTTAGCATTTAAAAGAAAGCCAGATATATTAAAAGTGAAATAACTCATAAAGGTAGATACCTAACTTTGACAAAAAAAAAAAATATGTAATATATTATTAGGCAACACAAAAATAGTGAAAGGAAATGTCTGGTATATATACATATGCATATGTACATATGCATATTTGCATATGCAAATTGCGCAGACGGGCACACAAACAAATTGTCTGAAATTTAGAAAATATAGTCATGTGAAAAATAGTAGGGACAGTAATGTGGCACATTGAGGTTTGATAAGAAAGTACTTAAAATGAGACAAATGCTGATAAATAATTTTTCCTATTTTTAGTTAACAAGCTACATAACCAAGATTCATTACGCTTTTATTAAATTATTGCTTGTGTTTCCAAATATAATTATATTAAACTTAAAACACAAATTCAAAGTATGGTAGCGATAATATTGTTGTTTAGTGGTAATTTTCCTACTATGGTGTTGGGCCACTATATCGTCTGCAGAAACCTATGAACACAACAGATTGTGTTGAAATCTCCCAAATTTGTTTGTTAACTTCGCCCGAAGAGAATAAGCCACTCCAGTGGGTGTTCCACTGCAAAGTGTCCTAAGGCAGAGAATAACATCACTGTATTAGACTGGCCCTCACAACTAACAGATTCAAATGCGATAGGCAATTTGTGGAATGTAATAAGAACAGCAACCAGACGAAAGTGTCCCACAAATTATTATGAGCTTTGGGAATTAATTCAGTCTGCGAGGTATGATATATTGGCTTCAGTAGGCCAAAATTGGCGCAAATCTATTATTATATTTTTACATATTTTTTCAAATATGCATATGCATATGTACATATATATAAAAAAACATTATTGTTTCGAAGAACTGTTCGTCGGATAGATGAAATGTTCGGATATATGATTTTGTGCTTCTATTTTCTCGTAAATCTACGAGTTGCGTTCATGCAGAAATAACAATCACGTTCGTGATTTTGTGGTTCACTCCATATCGTTGGTTTCATAAATGGCATGATCTTACTATTGCTGTCAAGCCAACCTCTTAAAACTTTTGCACAAGTTTTGCAACATATTTTTGGCAGCATATTTTCATCGATAAGAAATCTAAAGTAATGTTTATAAGCATTCTTAATTTCGGAAATTTTTATATGGTGTTGTGATTTTGAAGTTAATTCCCCACATATGTAGCGAAACAAATCT
This sequence comes from Wohlfahrtia magnifica, assembly GCA_023159175.1. Taxonomy (NCBI): domain Eukaryota; kingdom Metazoa; phylum Arthropoda; class Insecta; order Diptera; family Sarcophagidae; genus Wohlfahrtia; species Wohlfahrtia magnifica. Next base: position 1,242,263 of record JAKWBJ010000165.1, on the reverse strand, counting down.
GGAGAAATTTTGCAGGTTAAAACCCTTGACATACTGTTATCTAAAACACAAATCCATTATAAATAAGGTAACTCTATGTATAAATTTTGTTAAACACTTACCAAAATAAAAAAATATGAAACAGAAATAGTCCTTAGAGTACTTTTTAGACTTGGCTAGTTCGCGAGTCACCTAGTTCAAATGAACTACTCAGAGTCGGTCATTACAATGAGTCTTTTTAGCTCCGTAGTTCGTTTGGTCGTTTGTTCTTTCATGTTTCTTTTTCGTACATGACTCTTTTTGATTCATGATTCTTTTTAGTTGATGATTCTCTTTAGTTCGTGTGTCTTTTTGTTCATGTTATATGAAAGGAACATACGTTGGTAGTGCCACCCTGAAAATAACATATGCAATCAGTGTTGCCAGACAATGAGTTCTATTGGGTACGTAGTTAATGTTTCTTTTCGTTTATGTTTCTTCTTCGTTCATATTTGTTTCGTTGATATGTTTGGCACTTAAATTGAAAAATACATATACCCCGCAAATCATACATATAAGCAGTGGCAATATGTAAATTAAGCATAAGAAATATGAATATCTTATAAATTTTTTGCTTTTTATAAATAAACAATTGAATTGAGATGGCGTGGTGTGATGGTTAGGACGCACGTATAACAACACAAACGTCCCAGGTTCGAGCCCCAGCAGAGGACATGACGAAGAAAAAATTTAATTGTGATTTCGAATGTTTATTAATAAAAACTTCAACTTTCCCCCAGACAACTCCATCTAAATAAAAGAAAAAAGCCCCCCTGACCCTTCTCGCATACCTCTGGCGAATATTGAAAAACATCAGACGAATGATCAGGAAAAACGCGCCACCTACTGGGAAAAAAACACAATGCTAAAGTAAAGATCACCACCAATTGGCAAGGATCTTCACCACTATACACACACAAATCATATGGAGGAAGCTACAGCGTATTAATCATCTACTTAGCTTAAAAATATCAAATTGATTAAAGAAACTGAAGCAAAGCAATATATACTTTGTGGAAAGCCAATATGCTCCCTAGAGGAGTGACGAAAAAAAAACAATTGAAAAATCCTATGAAAAAGTTATAAAACGAATACAATTTATTTTGCTCTGTTTTCCCTTTTTGTAACTTAAAATATAGGGTCCGCCAAATAATTTTTTTTTTTTTTTTGAAAATGCTATAAAAAAACTACGGAATATTTTCTCAAATTTCTTTTTTTATTTGACAGTACAATCCTTCCGGTTAATAATGGAAAATAATTTCATTCAATTGGCTACCTCGGCTGGCCATGCAGTAGCTACACGATCGGTGCAATTTTTAAGCGCATTATCGATTGTGTGCAGCTGTATTTCACCAATGGCTTCACAAGTATTGTCCTTTAAAGCGTCAATTGTCTCTGGCTTGTTGGCGTAGCACGTATATTTGACGGTACCCCACAAATAATAGTCCAACGGTGTCAAATCGCAGCTCCGAGGTGGCCAGACGACATCAGCTCTGCGGCTATTAATGCGATCTTCAAAAACAGGGCGCAAAACATCGAATGTAGCTTCGGCATGTGGCACGTAGAGCCGTCCTTTTGAAACCAAATGTTGCTAATATCCGCCTCTTCAATTTTTGTGAACAAAAATTCGTTCAACATGGCCCGATAACGATTGCCATTGACTGTAACGGCCACTCCTTGCTCATTTTCGAAGAAAAATGGGCCAATTATGCCTCTGGACCAAAATCCGCGCCAAATAGTGACTCGTGTTGGGTGTATCGGCTTTTCAATGTATGCGTGCGGGTTTTCTGTGCGCCAAATGCGACAATTTTGCTTGTTTATATACCCGCCAAGATCAAAATGAGCTTCATCTGAAGAGATCGCAGGCCCAGATTCCCAGCGTTGTTCAAGCGTATACACAACCTTATTCGTTCAGCGAAAGGATAAAACTAATTATCTGTCAAATTAGACATGAGCTAAGTGTTACCATTCACGAAATAAGCAGTAGTTGAAAAAAAAAAACATTAGATGGCGGACCCTTATGTCTTTGGTCTCGATGACTTTAATTTTTCTAACGGTCTAATTCATTCAAATAAAAAATGGAAGAACGCATTCATACAGAGAATAATTTCACATTAATTTTGAGCCTCGTTGAAGAATAATGACATTTACGTAAAAATCATTTACGTTAAAATCCCGGCAATACAATAATGACTGCTTGAAATGTTAGTGTAAATTTGCAAAATGTGCGAACAAAAAACGTTTTGAAATATACATACCTGCAATAACATGTTATTGTAAATTCTCAGTTATTAAAATTAAAAAAAAAAAAAAAAACTTAAAAATAACCGCAATATAATGTTATTTTAAAAACTACCTGCAAAAAATGCTATTATATACATATGTACTATATGTGTGAAATTTTAAAATCAATAATCAATCAAAGCGGGCTGTGGCTACAGTTGCGGTCACAGTGAAATTATATAAGGTGAAGTTGTTTGTCCGTCTGATTGCTTTTTTGTATCCACATGCTGTCAAAAGTTTTTCTTGTGCAGCAGAGACTTATTAAAAAGAACAATCCTAGAATATCGTTAAGCTATATCTTATCGCAAAAAACATGCTTCAAAACTCACAAAAAAAATAATATACGTCCAGCAAGCGAAATATTATAAAATTACAATTTTCAGCAAACTAATAATAATTTATATGAAATCTACAAAAAATCAACTGAGCACTGAATCTAAGTGAACGACCTAGTCTAGTACTTTTTAATATTCACCTTATCGCGAATAAACATTCCCACGACAAAAATCCCAAATTTTATGGTTTGCTATCGTGAATGATTCCCAAATTTTTTATTTATTTTTTTTGGAGTGAATTCGCATACTTTAAAAATATGGCACCGCCAATGTTTACTCCCATGATTAATTTGGCTAAAATAATTCACAACAATTAAAAGTGGGAACAAGAAGTAAGTAGCAATTTGTTTTTTAATCCAGATCTTCTAATTAGTTTTTTCTTTTGTTTATTATCACAGGAGTGTTAATAAAGAACAAATTAGTTGCCTAGTTGAAGCGATGTGTGCGAATCCAGCATATGGCAAAGGATTCCAAAAGGATAAAAAAGAGGACGTTTTTGGAACTCCGCTTAACAGTGAAAAGCGAAAAAACACAGAAATGGAAAGTGAAGACGCTATAGCTTATGAACAAGAAACAGCAAAACAAAATTATGAGACAAGCGCTGGTTCAAGTGCTGCGAGAAATACAGAAAATATAACACAAATAAACGCTATTTATCATATTTAGTTTATTAACTTTAATATTTTTGCTCACTCGCCACAAAATAAATTACACAATATTTTTTTTGTTAAATCAAAACAAACAATCCAAAATAAACATTTTTATTCCCAAGTAATTCACAATAAAGACTTCAACTCCCAAAATATTCGCGATAGCAATTTGCTTGGGATGGGAATACAATTTTTCTCCCAAACAACTTACTCCCATAATATTCGTGATAGGGGTGATTAACTTCTGGTTTTGATAAAATCAAATATTGGATAGGATTTGTCTTTTTTGTTTCGCAAACAAGTGTTGAATGATGAAAAAAAATTGTGTTATCTATCTTAAAAGTGTATTTTGTATTGAATTTTTTACCACAATATTCTGAAAATATTTTTTACCCACCATAGCCATAAAAAATTAACCTTTTACTTTTGTCAAAGTTAGTCACCTTCCTTTATGGCTTATTTTACTTTAAACATATTTGGCTTTAATGTAAATGCTTAAAATGTAAAATTTATATTCATATAATTGTTTTATATTTTTTTGGAAATTAGAGAAAAAAAATTATGCAAAATAATTTTAAATAAAATAAGCGATAGTCAACGGACCTTTTAACAATGATAGATGACTATAGTCGATGTTGTCAGGTTTATTTTATTTCATCTAAGGATATGGCATTTTACAAAATAAAAGAGTTTTTGACAAACAGAAAACTTCTTTGGAAGACAAATAAAAATTATAAGAAGGGATGGTGGTGTAGAATTTTTAAATAAAAGACTTCCAAATTTCTTGAATTAAACAACTAACTTGCCCTTTACGCCTGAACAGAATGGGATAGCAGAAAGGAAGCCGTAGCTTGATGGAGATGGCCAGGTGTATGTTGTACGATGAATACATAAATATAAAATTTTGGGCTGAGGCTGTAAATAACGCAAATTATATTCAGAACCGTATATTTAAGTAACATTTACGTTTTTGGTTTGGTTGCATATGTACATGTGAATAAGCAAAGTCGCAGAAAACTAGACGAAGTAGCAGTAAAGTATCGCTTAGTTGGTTTTTCGGATGAGTAAAAAGGTTTTCGTTTGTTGGACCGCAATCTATAAAATTGTTATTGTCCGTGATGTAAGCATATTAGAGTCCAAAGAATTTTTGTCGTCAAAGGTGAGTATGAACAATGATGATTTAAATACGAAACTAGTAAATGTTTCTTTCTCAAATCCTGATGTTATTTCACCACAAGTTTCAGAAAAACTAGATAATGATATCGATGCAATAAGCTCAGACGATTTTAATGATTTCATATTAGCAGAGGAGTCAGTAACATCATGCGATTCTGAAACTTAGGGTAATGTCGAAATTAAACTAAAAAGTTCTGGAATAAATAAGAGCGTACCTGCCATAAGATGTGGATACAAGATCTACTTTGAAGAAGATCTAACTAGTCATAATAAGGCTATATCTAGACCTGATTGGGAAGAATAGTTAAATGCTATGAAAGAGGAAATTGAAGACTTGAAGAATAATGATACATGGGATTTGGTAGAATCACCACAGAATAGGCTGCAAATGGGTCTTCAATACAAGGCAAACTACTGATGGTGTAAACAAGTACAGGGCTAGACTGGTAGCCAAAGGTATTTCGCAGAAGTATGGAGAACATTATGACGAGGTTTTTGCACCCGTAGTGAAACAGACATCATATCGAATTTTATTGGCAATTGCGAGTCATAAGAAGATAAGAGTTTGTCATTTTGATGTTTTTACATGATGAGTGGAATTCTTATATCCATATGAAACAACCCGAAGGCTTTATTATGTCAGGAAAAGACAATATGGTTTGTAAACTTCATCACCAGATAAGCAAAATGTTGTTGCAAAATGTGGTTAAAAATTTTGTGAAGAGCGACGTGCTAAAGGTTTACATTTGGCCGACATCATATTCCATTATTAATTCCCATATTTCTACTTTATATTGGTAGGAATAAAACTGAATTTGTCAAAAAAATTGTTTTTAAGCCTCTAAACCTCAAATTTGCCCACCCTTTAGTATATATCGCAAAGCCATATAGACTGACTCAAACAATTGCCCGTACAATAAGCTGTCGTAAATATATATATCTGAATGTAGTGTCAAAAGTATCTTGTTTAATTTTATTATTTTTCAAAAGTTGAAAGGGCTTTTACACAAAGACAAACATAAAAAGGTTAAAATATTAATACATTTTAATAAAGGAGCAAAAATCAAAAAATACTTCATAAAACAAACTCAAAAAATTATCCGTACAATATATTATTAATAACTTAAAAATTATTTTATGTGGTTTTAATAACGGGTATAATATCCCTTGGCTTTAATAACATCAGTTAACCGATTCTTCATTGATAATACTAATTTACAAGTAATTTCGCGGCCAATATTCTGCCATTCCTCAGTAATAACGTTTTTCAGCATCTTCTTGCTGGTGATTGTATGTTGACGGATTTTTTTCTCCAATATTCCCCATAGACGTTCTATGGGGTTGAGATCTCGACTCTGAGGAGGATGAGGAAACACTTCCTTAATGATTTCACTTAACCATTCACATACAATTTTGGACTTATGTTTTGGGTCATTGTCGTGAACGAATCGAAAATTGTCTACAATGTCTAATTTCGTTGCACTAGCTTGCAAATTTTCTTTCAAAATATTCAAATAATGGTGTTTGTCCATTGTAGTTTCAACAAACACAAGATTTCCAACTCCTCCTGCTGACATTGCACCCCGAACCATCAAATTACCACCGCCATGTTTTACGGTTGCTTTTAGATTCGAGAGCTGTATTTTCTCTCCGCCACACGAATCTTCTGCCGTCTGATCCAAAAATATTAAATTTGCATTCATCCGTAAATATCACAGTATTCCAGAAGTCTCCGGATTTGTTAACATAATTTTTGGCATACTCCAGACGCAGTTTAACATTCTTTTTTGAAATAAACGATTTCTTCCGTGAACACATTCTTTCTTTGCTTCAAATGCAGAAAATTTCTTACTGTCTGTGCGTTAATAGTAACTTTCTAATATTCTTGTATATTTTTGGCGATTTTCACTGCAGTAATTTTTGGATCCACTTTTACCATGCGTTCTATTTTTCGTACCAAACGGAGATCAATAATTTTTGGACGACCTCTACCTGGTTTAATTTCTAATGTTCCTGTTTTATTGTATTTTTCAATTACATATTGAATCGAGGATCGAGGTCTAGAAACAATTTCGGAGATTTCCCGATAACTTTTACCTCCACCTTGCATTTTTATGAGCAATTTTTTTATCTCAATAGGAATTTTTGTACCAGTTTTTGTAAGAAAATGTTTAAATCAGTGCTGACAACATTAGAAATAAAAAGTAATGTGATTTTTTTAAAATAACAGTAGTTTGGAGCTGTTTCATTCTCTCATTCATAGTTGTACGGACAATTTTTTGAGTTTGCTTTTTGCAGTTATTAATTAATCTAAACGTTTACACCAACTTTAGGGATCGCTTGCCATAACAGTTTATAGCATACAAATGTATTTCTTAAACTTCGACCAGTATTTCAAAAAATATTAAAATTTATGTCCAAAATTATATGGTGTACGGGCAATTGTTTGAGTCAGTGTATATCGAACCGATATTGCTTGGCGATGCAATGATTAGTTATTCAAATAGAAAGCAAGCAAATGTAACCCTATCATCAACTGATCTCGAATTCAGGGCTCTTGCCGAAACGACCCAGGAACTACAGTGGATTACTCAGTTGCTTACTCAATTGCAATTAGTTTATTTTTAATATATAATATTAAAGAGACGTGCGCAAACATCTTTTTTATTAATTCAGGTAAACTTAACAGTTTTTCAGGTAACAAACAATTCAGTCTTTTAAACTTAAGTATACTAGGTATTATATAACCAAAACTATGAAAAAAATAAATTTAAGAATTAAATTAAAATAAACACATATGTATGTATGTATCTATATATGTACGTAGAAAACATATTTTTTATTAGTTATGCATGTACGGTGTTTTGAATTTTAACTAACAATTAGTTTCTTGAATTTACGTTCACGAATAAAATTTCATTAAATGATTTTCCATTAGATCCGAGTTTTGATTGTTTATCTCTTATTAGTGCCCAGGCAATTTAAAATAACTTTTCTGAAGGGGCGCTATCTCAGTTTGTATAACATTGGAAATTCATTTTTCCTCTCTTGCCACCATTTCGAAACATTATTATCATTTGTCAGTTATGCATTAGTATTTTTATATTTACTTATTTCATTTTCTATTATAGATCGGTTAGAAATAGCTCCTTCTATTGGCTGTACATAATTTTCAAATAATGTATGTACATTTTTCAATGTTTGAATTAGAAATAGTAATGTCAGTTAAATAAGGAAGCAACAAAGTTTTGAACTTGGTTATTACATATGTTTGTTCTTCTAAACTAAATTGGGTAAGCTGATTAGCAGGCGGAAATAAAAAATGTATGATAAATTGTGATATTGCTATCTACTAACGAAATTAGTCATTTATTTTTTTTAATTCTAATATAAAACTAGGTTCATCCTTATTGGTAGTGTTACATATGTCTTTAAAGTTACGTTCATGTGGATGAACTAAATGAATTGTTGGATAGGAACTGCCTTCAAGTTCTTTTGAGGCATCCATAAAAGGTTTAGGAACTGCTATTAATTGATCTAAATGATACTCTTTTATAACGCTATATTTCTCAGTTAGACATTTATCATTTAATATTTTTTGAATTTTAGCAAAGTTAGATTTTATAGAGAAGTATGGTATAAAAATCTGTATTCCATCTTGTAGGGGTGAAACATTTTAATTATGTTGTTAAGTCGCAATTTAAGCCAGATTTTTTAACAAATTTAACCAGATTGGATGAAAAAAATTGTATAATAATAGGTATATTTTGCGGACTTTACCCAAACATTAACAAGAAAAGGGTTAATTTTTTATGGTTCTTGGTATTAAAAAATATCCTAGTAATATGGAAATTTTTATGGTTGAGAAAATCCCACACAAAAGATATTTTTTTTTTTTTTTGTACTGCATTATGCACTTCATTATCAGGTAGCAGACTTGTATTTTCCGGACTTTGGCAAAGGTTTTTTATGGCTATGGGTAAAAAATATTTGTATAATAAGAACATATAGTATGTTATGTATTTTATTTTTATGGTTGGAAAACCCGAACAAGACGCTTTTTTAATAAAAAAAAGGATCAAAATTAAATAGATTTTTTCGTCATTCAATACTTGTTTATGAAACAGAAAAGCTAAATTGGAAATAATATAAATTAGAAAAATGAGAAATTGTAGTTATACAAACCGTCTAATAACTAAATTATCTGAAAATTAACACAATAAGTACGAACAGTAGTACCTATGCATGTCTTGAATATAAACACGAAGTTTTTGCTTTACCTCTTTACTTACCCATCTCATCATAAGCTCAAATTTTTTTTGTCATTATCATATGTACTGAGTACATCATTGTATATTTACAGTATTTGCTTGTATATTTGCTTCACCAATAATATTTTAAAAATACTTATGGTTACAGCAGTTATTTGAGAGAAAGAAAAAAATCTTTTGCACGTTCGAAGTACTTTGCAGAGTCTTGAGTTTGTAAGGGAGAAGAGAGAAACGAGCGGGGGTGAGTACACACTTTGATGTACTCTTAAAATTGCTTTCTTCTTCGTTCGTATTATACTTAGTTGTATTTGTTGACATGTTTTATTTGACATTTTCTTTTATTTTTTATTTCGCACAGTGAAGTTTGGTGTATTTTGTTTTGTTGTTGTTTGTTGTATTTGTCACGTGCTAGGCGTGCTAGTTTTACAATTTAGCAGCACAGTAGCAGATGATTGCAATTTGCTTGTTGTCTTTTTGTCACACTATATTCGTTATTTTGTAATAAACATATTGTAAATTAATTGCTTTTAGCTGTTTTATACCTTTTACGCAAACTCTTCGAAAATACTTGGAATTCGCTTCCTGCAATTAGTCAAGCACAACTTGTTGAATGGTTTTGATAATCAATTGCAGAATTTAACTTACTTCCCATTCCAATAGAGGTATCTATTGGTAACCACACACCTTGCTTCATATGATTACTTTTGTAAATTTATTACTCATATCATACAAACATTCCCTGCCCGGCTTTTTTATTTATGAAATAAGCTCCAGTGTATCTGATTCATTTAACTTCATGGTAATATTTATTTAATTTTATTTTTAATATAATAACATTAATTAACAGTTATTTTTTAAAACAAACAATACAAAACAAGGGATATGTATTGTATTATACATACATAAATATGTCCATATAATATGATGTGGCAGCTCAGTTCAACTTTGCTTTAAAAATTTAAGTAGCTGGCGGCACAGTTTAATTGCTTTGGAACAAAAATTAAAATTAAATCAATCCAAGCTGAAATTGTTCCGAAGCAAGTTAACTCTCTTTCGCTCTCCCAAAAAGAGAAACGTTAAAGTACATAAAAAAATGGGTGAATCCAGCTTAAAAGTTCTATTAAAAACAAAATACTGTAAGAAATCGTTGAGCTAAGCCAAACGCGAAACCTTTTGCCCCTTGAATCTTCTTTAGATTTGTTTAAAACAGATGAATTCTGAAGTTCCACACATTCAACGCAAACAGGAGATAGTTTATAATATGGACTGGTATGTGCAATTCCAAACTGTTCATGTACTGGACTTGTTTTGAGCATTTGTGAGGCTCTTCTATGTCAATTTTCCAATGTATAAGGTATTTTAAATTGTAGATGGGATGCCTTTCATTCCTTTTTTCTTTTTATATCACCCGGTTCCAATTCGACCCGAAACATGGGCTGCGAATCTTTATTTTTAACCGTAAGACGTTTTTCACTCCCTTATTCATTAAGTTATCCCTCACTTTTTCTGGGGTAACTCAAAATAATTTCTCTAATTTTGCGCGAAAAAATATTTTTTTGCAACTAAGTTATGAATAATTCCGAAACTGTTGAAAATACAAAAATAAATGTTATTTAGGTGATTTATAGGAAATTTTGTTCCTAAACATTTGCTGATACTGCGTTAAAATCGGTTGTTGCTTACAAGTTATGATGAAATATGTATATAACTACTATATTTTGGGCAAAAAATTTGCCACGCCTATAAAAAAAATTTATCCCGATGGAAAAAACTGAGAACGCATTTGAATTCAGCGCATCAAAATCCTTATATTCCATAGTTTTTCTAAAGGTTATTTTTGCTGTAGACCAGTGTTATAGAAGGAATCCTTAATCATAATTTTTAAATGTATTTATTTCCAAAAAATTTAAGTAATCAAATATAATTTTTTGAACTAATTATGTTTTTTAGACGGCCATCTCTAGCTACATTTCATGATGCTAAGCATTCAATTGTTCATATGGATTTAGAGGAGGAACGTAAAAGATTACTCACAGTTGGTCAAGATAGAGTAATTAAAGTTTGGGATTTATCGACAGTGTGGGCTTAACATTAATAACATCAGTTTATTAAGAAATAATATGTAACGAAATATTAAACAAATAAAGTATTTAAAGTACTTATTTAGCTTTTTTTTAGATGAAATTATTGAAAAAAAGGTAAGTAATCTTGGTTAACTTCCAAAATGTTTGAATACAAAGTTTGTATATAATTTTACTGTCGTATTTAGATTTTATAATGTTGCAAGTTTCGATTCAATTTTATACTTTGTATATTTTGACGTTATGGAATATAAAATAAATAAATAAACTTTTTATCTGAATATTTTAGCAAAAACGAATAAACTTGCCCTTTTAGGTCGTTCTTTTTGTTGTATTTTTGGTTTAGCAATAATAAAATGTAAAGCATCAACTTTAAAACACGCCATAATTGCTTTTTTGCTGCATATCTAATACTTGTCAGCGAAAGTTTGGAATTTATGCATTAATAATTTGCATTAAAACATTTGAAACATTATACTTTGGTCGAATACAAAGCAACACTTCCAACTAACATTTTGGTAGTCAGCCATTCTTGGTTATATAAAAGGCGGCACGCTGCGCTAAAACAACAGACAAACAATAATTTCACCTTCTTGAGTTGACAATCAATTCCCGTATTGGGACTTGATTTAACTTAAAGCTAACTCATTTACGCATAAAAGTTTTATTTGACTTTAACGTTGCCCTATGACGAACTAATGATTGGGTATTATAGTCTGCTAAAATTTAGTTATAACGCTTAAATTTAAATTTAGAAAGAAATATTTTTTTGTTTACGTATACGTACATATACATACGGACATACACACATACTTATGTATGTATACATGTGAATATTTATATATTTTATTGTAAAACTATGATAAGCGAATTTATTTTACAAAATGAAATTAAAATTATATGTGGAATTTAAAAATATAAAATAAAAAAGATTATGTAAAAATTAATATTAGGAATACAAAATTATTAAAATTACTCACACTTAGAGATGAAACAGAATTGGGGCTTGACGATTTTTTCCATACAAAATGACAAAAAATCGTCGGTAAAAGCAGTCGTGAGATAGAATCTATTTTATTTGACAGCGTTTTTTCTTACTCTATCAATTGTGCTCTAATAATCTGTATGTGGTGTTGCCGTACTTTCACTGAATTTTATGCATTTTGTAAACAAACACATATGTTTTTGTTTTGGAGCGAAAAAAATAACAAAAGCAAAGCAAACATAAAAACAAAACGAGCAATTGACAGTATTTAAAGCTGCGGCTGTCGATTTTATTATGGGCCATCTTTTTTGACAGCGTTTTTGCTTGAAGTTGCGGACTTATTCTGTTTCATCACTTAAGCTGGATTCACCCATTCGGATCGTACAAAAAATTTGTTCGGACAGCATTTTTATTATATGGAGTTTGACAATTCTCTCTCTAAAAGGGAAAAATGCTTTTGTCGGGACAAGACACATTTAAGATGGTGAAGTTTCCGGTCCGGCTATGTTTTTTGTAATGCAAGGAATCTTAATTGTAAATAGTTTGTTTTATTTCTTTTACACTTAATTCTGTTTTCACGTGTTTTTTTGTACGGTATCGTTTGGAAAGTACACCATTTCTTCCATGAAATCGTTTGCAATGTATCTAACGTGTAAAAACACGATTAGGTGTATTTAATTAAAAATATAATTTATATCAATTTTTTGACATTCATAATTCACAAAAAAAGAAATATATGTTGTTTTTTTAAATTAGTTGTTGTACAGCAGATTCACGCAAAGAGCAGCTCTTCTCTTCTGTTTTCACATGTATAGGCAAAAAATAAACAAAGAGAACTAAAGAGAAAACAAATGGAAAATACAGTGCAAAGTGGCCTGAGTGAGAGCTCTCAAACTGCTACTGCATTTAAAAATGCATTAATATTAGTTTGACTTACGTTGTTGTACAAGTAACGCTACCTTGTTGTTCAAGAGAAGACGTCTGCTGACGTGCTAGAGGTGAACATTTGCCTAACATCATATTCAATTATTAATTCCCATATTTATATTTTATATTGATATGTTGAAGACTGAATTTGTCAAAAAAAATGTACTTTTAAGCCAATTTACTTCCTAACCTCAAATTTGCCCACCTTTTATTTACATAAATCTGTATCAATACATAGAAAAATATCAGTATCATTGTTATATATAATAAGCATTGAACAATGCAACATTTATCAATGTCACATTATTCTCATTTTGTATTTCGCAAAATAAAGAAATGCCGACGTACAATTTTGAAATTAAAAATCAATCTTTTATTTTGTTTTTTATTGTTATTACACATAAATTTGGCGACCGTGACAGGACATATGAATTAATAAAAACTATATAAACATTAAATATTAAGATTAAATATTTTGTGAAAACAAAGTTAAAAATAATTTAAAAAAAAAATAAAATAAAAAAGAAGTCAAAAACACAAGTCAAACTTTAAAAAACATCATCATTTTTATATTATCGTCGTTTACCAATTGCTGGTCGTTGCCCTGTGCTGCAGTTTATTCACGTTACTTACAGCGTTACCGTTGTGACACTAAAGTATCACTTTTGACCCTTTTTCATAACAATGACACTTTTTATGACCCTATTTTAATTTATCCCATCGTAACATTTTAACGAAGTATATGCCACTTTTTGAAAATGAGTAAGAGTTCCAAAATGCCTTACGAAAATTCTCTGTACACTTAGCTTTTATATATGTATGTTGTATATGTATTGTTGCGAAAATAAAAAATTGCCAAAGTTTTGGTGTATTTGGTAGATATATGTCACTCTGTCAATTTGGCAACACTGCTAAATCGACCATCTTTCCGTTACATTTAAATTAATGGATATGAAAATAGAACCGGAACCCCCCAAACTGCAGGCAATTAGGTATATAAAGGGGCTGATTTACCTACAAGTTAGTTAGTTATCGTTTTGCTGTCATAAGATAAAGACGTGGTTAAGCGGAAATAAAAGTGTTGTATAAGCGAATATTAAGTTGTTGTATTAAGATAAACAACAACTGTATAAAAGTTATAGTGTCCCTAAAACAACGACTAATATGTACATTAACTCATTGCTGGTCGCTATGATAGAAAAATGCAAGTATTGGCCACTGTACATGAATATTCTAGAGCTGATAATGAAAAACTTATGGAAGAAATTAATACTGTGGCGAATGCACAAGAAATTTCTAAAGCTGATAATGAAAAGCTGTTAGCTCAGGTACAGAAAACTTCTAGAGCCGAAAACCATACTATTCTGGCCAAAATTGAAACAAAACTTGAGGAAACTTCTACTAAGTTACGAGAAATTTCTAAACAACTTGAACACAAATTTGAAGAAACAACTTAGCAATTACGTGAAATATATACGATGGTAAACAAAAGGGTAGATGGTGTGGAGACAAGAACGCAAAATTACGAGAAGACTGTTGACGAAAAATTGAATGTAATGGAGGAAAAAATCAACAATCTCCAGTGCCAAAAGCCGGAACCAGTGCGTATCATATCAGAAGCTTTTAGCAGATTAAAAATTCACTACTTTGACGGTAGTACGCCTTTTGCGGTATTTACATTTCAGTTCGATACAATAGCTAGCAGAAACAGATGGGACGGTGAAGAGAAGGTACTGGAATCAATTTTGGCTTTAAGAGGTGCTACAGCGGAAATTCTAGAAACCATGCCAACCAGCTGCAGAAACAATCACAGCGAATTAATGGTGGCGCTACAGCGTAAATTTGGCGAAGAGCATAAACGAGAGCTGTATCGTATGGAATTAAGGTGCTGAACGCAAAAGACTAACGTATCATTACAAGCCTTTGCAATGGAGATCGAGAGGTTGGTGCAGCTAACCTATCCAGGGAAAAATCACCCACTAGTAGAACATCTCAAGACCGAAGCTGTCGTCAATGGCTTACGAGACCTTATGTTAAACTAGCTGTATAACAACATTTGCAGAGATTGTGACGTTAGCAGCAGCTTAGGAGACAGCTCGCACGATATCAAAGTCACAAATATACACGGTACGTAATCTAGAAGATGCGGCAGAGAAGGATGATGAAATCAACAAAATAGAGGAGGTGGTAAAGCGGCTCCTAGCTAAACAGAAGTCAGAATTGAAATGTTTTAAGTTCTAGATCCGTTTCACAACCGAGAAATAATAAACGGTCCAACTACCATCAAACAACAAAAGAGTCCCCGTTAAACTAAAACGAGCTAGCACTGAGGGGCAAGAGCTAGCCTCCATAAGCGAGGGCCCCACAATCTCCATATCAGTGATGCAGAAAAATAACAGCAACCTTACAGTGTGCGGGTAGGGAAAGTGTCAGATACTCAATAATATCAGACTACGAACAGCTGCTGGGACTGAGCTAAAACTACCTGGTGACTTAGAGTTTGGTGTTAAGCCTACCAAAGAGAGGAATACCACATATGCTGGAAAACAATGAACTTCACGAATTTGTGTGTTCACGAATCAAAATGGTCAGCGATAGAATGAAAGTCAGATATGATCGTGCAGGAAATATGAAGGGCTTCCATGAGGGAAAAGGAAGAAAGAATTATCTTCCAAGCTTTAAAGTAACTGGGATGGACTTTATAAGGTACTCAAGAGGTTAGGCGATGTTATATACAGAATACAGAAGAATAATAGCCCGCGATCAAAAATAAAAGTGGTACATCTAGAGCGACTTGGGAGCTATGGGAAGAAAGATAATGAACCTATTCGGGACGAACACACTTAAGTGGGAGGCAGTGTTACGAAAATAAAAAAATTCCAAAATTTTGATATATTTGGTAGATATGTGTCACCCTGTCAATTTGGCAGCATTGTCAAATCTACTACCTTTACGCTACATTTGAATTAACAGATATGAAAATAGAAGGTGGTCGATATTTCCGGAACCTTCCAAACTGCAGGCAATTAGGTATATAAAGGGGCTGCTTTATCTATAGGTTAGCTCAGTTATCGTTTTGCTGTCATAAGCTAAAGACGTGGTTAGGCGGAAATAAAATTGTTGTATAAGCGAATATTAAGTTGTTGTATTAAGATAAACTGTATAAAAGTTATAGTGTGGTAAATAAATAAAACTGTAACAACAACAAAGTGGTTTAATTTTATTTTAACGCAATTTAAACGAACTCAAACGTTTTAAAAATGTTAAAACGTAACAGTATATACATAACATACATGAGTTTTGTGAACATATATATATATATATATATATATATATATATATATATACTATATAGTATATATATATATATATATATATATACTATATATATATACTATATATATATATATATATATATATACTATATATATATATATATATATACTATATATATATATATATATATATATATATATATATATATAGTATATATATATATATAGTATATATATATATATATATAGTATATATATATACTATATATATATATATATATATATATATATATATATATATATATATATATGTCGATGTATGTTGATTTAAAAAAATTTTTTTAAAACATCAACTTTACTCTCTCTAAAAGAGTAATTTCCATTTTTACTTTTGACAAGCCTGGTGTTATCACATGTGGCGATTTCTCGCCAAACGTGGTGATTTTTATTTGGCGTCCTAATTTTCGGTTTGGCGACTTTTTGACGATTTTGTACTGATGTTAATATACATGTGCGAATACAAGTAATTTCTTATAACTAATGTTTTTACATTTTTATGACTGAAATAGGTAAGGATTTTTGTAGAGGAGATAGGTATTTTTGAAAATCTATTGGCAACATTGCCCGGTACCTATATATGTGTTATAATACTATAAACCAGTGATGCTCGTTTATATTGTTCAGATTACGAAGTTTTTCGGCTGTTTATTTATTCTCTTCGTAAATAATATAACCAGGGTTGCAAAAAAAATCCTACTAAAATTTTTCCTGAAATGTGCCAAAACCCACTGTATCGCTAACCTTTATTACATACTCTTGTAATTTAAGTATTATACAGTTTTTATTGATACTGCTATTATAATTCATAAAAAGTTGTTTTTGTTTTATTTTTCTATAAAAAACTTAAGAAATCGTAATAAATCACGAATGCTATAAAATTTTGTATAAAAAAATTCATACGCTCTGTTTACATTCTTTCAAACGGCAACCACAATTACAACAATAACTATATGTGTGAGACACAAACATATTTCAGTGGCTTATTAGTCCTCAACGAAAAAGGGGTGTAGCACATGTTTTTGTGTTTTTTTTAATTTTAAGAGATTTTGAAGAGAACTAAAATTTTAATTTCTACGCAAAAAAGTGTTAAGAATAAGCTATAAAAATTTATGCATGTTTATACTTGGTATGAATACCTATTTTTTACAGCATTTTAACTTCAGTGTATTTATCACTTTAAGTGTTTCGCTCTTTTTGCGCACCCCTGCTATAAATATATTCAAAGCTACCGACCATCGATTAAAAGCTGTCAAAAATAAAATAATATGTGCCTGCATATGATAATAATTGTTTTAGCGTCAACACGGCTAATGTCTACACGACTACGGTTGTAGCTTGTAGCCAACATAGGCTAAATTCTATATTTATTGGCGACAACAAACAGTTTAGTGCTGTCAATACAATAAGATACATGAAATAAGCGTTTTTAAAACGCTATACATGAAATATACCTTATAAAAACGCAAAAAAATTTATGTGGCACCACCGAAAAAGAATAATCATACGCCCATTTGTTTACATTTATTTTGTAGCTGTAGTTGTTAAAATAATTAAGTAGCTGGTTATTTGGCTACTTTTGTAGTCGTGTAGTCGATGGTCGGTAGCCTTGAATGTGTTTATAGCATAAATGTTATAGTACTTAGGTATCTCGTTGAGAGATCAGCGGTGGTCTATAACTATTCTTGAGGTCAACTTGTGAGATCCCAGAGCTCTTATAGCTGCCTGGCTATCCGAAAGTATGCTACAATATCTCTCGGAGAGATATTTCCATGAGCATTAAAGCAGTTCCAATGGCCGGTACCTCCTCCTGAAACACGTTACCGTAGTCCAGTAACCTTATAAAGTGAGCTATATTCGGCACTACAAAAAGATACTTGAATGGAGCTGTGGGTCTCCATTCAACTTAAAGCCAATGCTAAATTACCCGCAGATGCTGACTAGTCGCTGATCCTTTATAAAACAGGCCCAGTGGAGGAAATAAGTTAGTCACTTAACGTGCATGCCTGTCCTTCTTCTTCACGGTGCCAAAGCATGACTAAATCAAAGCGTCCACTAACGCTCCCACTTATGATTAAAATTACCAGTGACTAACAATTCGAAGCCATGTTGTTTGGACATCACCTCCACCTTGGTCAGATGTCGTAGGTTATCTTAACCCCTTTTGATCTATAGGTCACGGCACCCGGTTAATAGTTTAAAATCATACCACGCTGTTCTCACAAGGGGGCCTCGCCATAGCCAGGCAGGGAGCAAGGTTCCTGGATATCCAGACACCAGTGGTACCAGTATAAGTCCCAAACGACTTTGTTTTACTTTGAAAAATACCAAACACCAAACAGCAAACAGGAAACACTGGAAACACCAACAATAAACAAACAGAAAACAGCAAACAACAATTAGAAAACAGGAACAGCACGAGAGCCAGAAGCCGAAGACGAATTAGAGTTCGCAACAGACTGCAAACCAACTAAACAACTAAAGCATACTGCTATTTGGTAACTAGTTGGAAGGCGGCAAAAGCGGCAACTCTGTGAGCCCCAGTATTGGAAGTTTAGGGGGTACATTCCCTAACGTTTTTTCTTCTTCTCTTAAATATAGCAAGTGCAAAAGTGCCCAACCTCCTATGAGTCCGATTGTACAGCAAACACCCCCAGTATGAATAATACCCATACTATCTAAATTCCTAATGTTAGCATAGTCCGGGCATGCAGTCAGTACATTCCTCTAGTCCTCAGTCCCAATCCCACCCCGCAGTCGACAGATTAAATCTGGCCAATCCGATGCAAAAATGCATTGAAAGAGCTATGTGCCGTCAATATGAATCGCAGGCATAAGTTGAAGCCAAAGTAACATAACACACGTTAGCCCTTCAGCGCTTTCAACGCTTTAAGGAATACAAGTTACACAACACGCCTTAGAGACGACACTTGAATCAGCTACTTGTTTAATTTTCTTTATATTATTTCTTTAATTTATATTATATTATTTCTTAAATAAATAATTTATTTAATTTATATTATTTCTTTAATTAAAGTTTTTTTTTTTTGAATTCGTTGAATTAATTTCGTGGTTAGAGCAATTTAACAAAAAAAAAAAAAAAAAAAAAAAACGCAAGTCAGCTGTTAAACTGTCACTGCCCCTAAAAGTTACCAAGCTTTTTCGCGTTAGAGGTGTTGCAGACTTTACTTTACTTTACTTTATGAAAATACACCTTTTCTGTACGAACGTCCCCTTCGGTATAAACTCATATGTTACCCTCCTATTGTCACTGATCGTCCATCTTACCTGCTTCCTATTAACAAGGCACCCCTGTATTCTCAACTCGGCAATTAGAAATAGTTACCAATTAAAATTTCATTATAAATTATTTATTTAAACATCAGAAAAAAAAATACAATTATTAAGAACGTTATATTAAAATTGTAATTCAAATTCTAATAAATTATAATAAAAAGAGAATAATTTTTTTTTAAAAAACAAAAAAAAATTATATTATATATCCGTAGTATAAAAAGAATGAATTAAATACGATCTTTGAATTTAATTGAAAAAATAATAATGAAACTAAACATTCTTTAATACAAAAAAAAAAAAAAAAAACTTAAAAGGTAAAAAAGATATTTATATTTTATATGTATACTCTTACTCGTATGTTGTTACAAAAAATTGTGTATATTCAAAACTTCAAACTGTCATCATTATGAATTTGAAAAATATTATTTGATTGAGTGATATATAAAAATAAATAAGATTTACAACTCACCAATTTTTTATAGATTTAACCCACGATGACGACAGGTGATACAAATAATAATTTTGGTTATGTTGTTAATTTCACTTAATTAAAATAATGTTAAAATAAAATGATTGTAGATAAAAATAAAAAATGATTGAATTTTAAATTTGCAAATAAAAGTATTTATAAAATAATAAAAGAATTCATGATTTTTTCTTTTTGTTCTTTCTTGTTTTCTATGAAATGTGATTCAAAAAAAAAAAAAAAATCTATATTTTATTCTATTGTATTGTCTCTAATTTGTTTATCTTATTTTTTCTTCTTTTTCTTTTTTGTTATTCCAAGAAGATTCCAAATTGTGAAGGGTTGTATAGCCTTTATATCCGTGGGAACCCTTGTTTCAAATTGGAACATATGTACATATAACGTAAGCGAGTTGAAAATTATTTTATTTCCAATAGTCATTCTTCTAAATTTATACTACTCGCAAATCATACCAATGATATTTGAAAAACTATGCGACATCTTCTTCTGCCTTGTCATCAGACAGTATCTGGAATCTGTTAGAGGTTATATAGAACTGTCAATTTTCGGCACATTAGCTTTAAGGCTATTGCCTCTATATTTTCTTCTTTTTTGAATAAACATGGCCAAACACAATCAAAAAAAAAAAAAAATAGTTTTTACATATTTTTGTAACAAAATTTAAAGACATTTTCTCGAACATAAATAAACACAGTGGGTGGCGTGGTATAGTGGTTAGAGCGCACGCATAACAACACAAACGAGCCAGGTTCGACCGCAAAGATATCTGGCTCCGAATTTCTTAATTTATCACGATTTATAATTATCTTATTAAGTTTTAAAATGATGGAGTTTTTAAACCAAAAAAATATATTAAAAAATACTTTTTTTAAATTTAAATTTTCAAATATATGTATTTTTTTATGATGTTTCTTTAATAAATTTTGAAACTATAATGAATATTAAAAAAAATTGCTTTTCATTTCAATGACATAGGTGACAACTTTTCTTTTTTCTTTTTCTTTTACAAGTATTTTTTGTCAAGTAAAATATTCAAATATAGTCAATTAAATTTTATTAAAATGAATGCCTCACAGTCTGTACACCAAAAATCTTTCCAGTACTTTTGCAAATACTGGCAGAGACTAATGCCACGATAAGAGCGAGGACTACTCTTCACTTATCGGGAGACTTGAGGACCCTAACACGAGCACATTTCCATGCCCTCGGGAAATAGCCCTCATTGATGCACCTACCATAAACCGACTCCAGCTATTCAGGGATGGCCTTCGGGATGGTATACATATCGCTCCAGTCAACCCGTCCAAACCTGGCGACTTTTAACTCCTCACCTAACTGAGACGGTCCTCAATTTCCAACCTCTCAAGTAGCATCAGTTATCTCCTCGGGAGGCGGAGGCTAACTGATTGATTCCACCTTTGGAAAGAACACCCCCAATAAAGCATGATGCCAACACTGTATCACCAACGTGGAGACAACGGTAAATCCTACCCCAGGGAACATTACTATTGTCCTGCACTGAACTCCTCCTTTTTGACCGTCACAAGTTTGTTCTTGTGCGTTCTAAGTCTGCGAAGATAGTCTAATTGAAGTTGTCCACCATGTGACCCCCTTGAGCTTCAGATAACGAGATCGACTCAGCAATGCATCATTCACCGCAGATACCAACCGCTCTATCTTATCAACCTGCTCGTCAATTGTCAGTAGCCTTAAAGCGTCAATTGGCATCGATGATAATGCCTCCCTAACATAGCTCTGATAATGGTCACAGTTAATGTTGCGAGTTGACCATCGTTTAACGCCCACAGTCTCCTGAGTACGTCGTTGATAAGTGATGATAATATTAATGAGATAATGGTGGCTTATCCCTCAATCGTCACAAACCATTCATGTAAAGTCGAAAGCAGCCATTGTCGCCCCATTTGCAGCCGTCATGTCGATGTCGCTAATATCCATTGATCCATCAAAGGTATATAACTTATTCACTTAGCATCCCTCCTCTTATAAGGTTCTGATGACTAAACGCTGGCAACATACGAGTGGATGCATATGCGTCAAGACTGAGAATTACCGGATTACTATTCGCCGCGAGTAGTAGCGTATTATACACCCTAGATAGGGCTCCAATGGAGCACCATGCTTACAGTAAATGCTAGCCACCAACAACTTCCCGAACCTACATTTCACACGAATGCGAACTCCTTATTTTATAATCTATGTATATTTATGTAGTCAGTGTCCGTAAACACGCTCATTTCCCCCGGTATTCCTTCTCTACCACCGTCACCAGTATATGGCTCCTGAATCAGTGCCAAGCTTGCGTTTAATTGAGGCATAGCCTGCCCCAGCTCACACACAACAACAGTTGAGTTAAGGTTCACCTCGAACAGCGCCTTCATGAATTCATCCGGAGTGATTACGGTGTGCACCCCTCGGACCACGACTCTTGGACTCAGCTAACCGTCACGGATATCTCCAATCCTACCACCTTGAACTTCTTGTTGTTTTCTTCTCTCTTTCAGCTACAGGAGTCTTTTCTTCGGCACCACCACCGCGATTAATCGGCTTCAGTTCATGTATGAACTTCCAGAGTCGATCCAATCTATTCTACGACCTTATTCACGACTTGCTTCAATGTTACGCCTCCACCTTTACAGCAAACCTAAGCTATTAAAGGTTCAGTGAAAAAAATGATCTAAAATTAAACAACCAAATTTCTTGAAGTAGTTTTGTAACCTAAGCCATTAAACATTAAGTTCAAGAAGTTTAACTCATGGTTTAACTTACATTTTAAATTCGAAACTGACAATACAGATTTATACAACTTAACAATTTTCTTTACTTGAATTTTCTTATTTTTCTAAAAAATTATGATTAAAATGCGCTTTGTCAAAAAGCGTATAAAAAGATTAAAATTATTATTTATTTTGTAAAAAAGGGGCTTCAAAAAATACATGCTTTCTGAAAAAATTTAGGAATATTGTTTTGACATACTGCAAATTATAATAAGAAAAAAATATACACTAGATACAGGCTATTACGTATATTTTAAGGTCTGATTGTCGAGCTAGGGAGTAAAGGTACTTTTTGATATTGGTTTTATTTTACGGGTAAACTCCATAAGCAAATTTTAGGTCTTTTCCTTTTGCAATTGCAATAATATTAAGAAAAATGCGACCAGAAATTACACCTATATTGCTGAATGTAAAATTATAGTACATTTATGGAAACAAGAAAAAACTTAATGCCAAATCGGTCAAGTAGTTGAAAAGACTCACTCCTCTATCCATAGAGTGATTAAATAATATTAAAAATTCGGAAGTTTTAATCCCAAAGCTTCGTTTTGGTAGTCAAACGAAATTACCTAAACGTAAGAGAAGAGATATAATGCATTTAGTGAAGAAAAACCACATTAGCAGCGTTAAAAATTGTTAAAAGCATAAATACAGAATTTGATAAGCAATTGTTTAAAGATACTATGAGTTAAACTTTAATATACATAGATCTACCACAGAGGCATTAAAGCACAGAAAAAGCCATTAGTGTCAATCAATAGAGGAACACATAAATAAACCTCCAGAGTTCTGTAAGAAGCTTCTATTTAAGGATGAAGTCAAGTAATGTATTTTTGACATAAAATACGCCAGCTTCCGTGGAGAAGCCTTACAAAAAAGCCGTGAAAGCGTTGGTTGCTAAGAACTTAAAATTAACAGCTTATTTAACTAGTAAACCTCTTGGCATGTATGATGCGGAATTTAACTGTCTATGGGTTAAGTTCAGAATCAGGGCACATCTTTTGCACTTCGGGTTTTTGTATAGAAGCCCAAACGCGGGAAGAGAGGTTACCATATCTGGCTTCGACTCTCTTTCCGACTCAATATCGAGTATCCTTTCGAATTATCCGAACAGTGAAATTGTTGTTGCTGGTGATTTCAATGTTCATAATTCGTCTTGGTTACGCCACTCAGGCCGTACAACTCCAGAAGGCCAATACGTTGAGTTATTTGCCGCGCGCAATCACTCTCGGAAATTCGGATCAGTGCACAGTTTCTGCCTCATTCTCGTCCACCGCTCTTCGCGAGGTTCCACCCATGGCTACGGAACGCTCTATTTTTAACTACGAGGATGCTCGTTGGGCTGAGCTGAACAATTTTTTTGGGCATTTTAATTGGAAACTTTGTTTCCTTGACTCAAACGTCGATGCCATGGCAGAAATGGTGGTGAATATAATAAGTCTAGGGATGGATATTTTCATCCCATCAAAAAAGCTTTCGATTAAACCCAGAAACAAATCTTGGTTTAATCCGACGTGTAAATTGGCAGTCAGATCCAGAGAGGAAGCATTCAGGAATTGGCGCAATAACAAATGTGCCCACACTGATTTGCTTCGCAAACAGGCGAGATCTTCATGTGCCGCAGTACTTAGACGCGAAAAACTTTACAAGAGCAGCGCCTTCGTGCTAAAGTTCTTACTTTTCCGCGTGGAAGTAAAAACGTTTGTTCTTTCGTTAAAAGGCTGAGGAACAACGCTAGTTCGGTTCGTGCTCTTATAAAGAATGACCACACATTCACGAACCCGGTTGAAAAGGCAAACCTTTTGGCCGAAATGTTTGCAAGTAATTCTCACTTGCCGTAGAGCGTTCAACCACTGCCCGAACTTGAAAGAGTATCAGTAACTATGCCAAGTATATTCTTTCGAGCTCGTGCTGTAAAAAGGGTCCTTGCAAATCTCAACGTTAACAAGTCTTCTGGGCCGGATGGCATACCAGCACTGGTCCTGAAGCAGTGCTCTTCGACGCTTGCGCGTCCATTAGCCCACCTTTTCAGTGCGTCATATCGCGCCGGTATTTTTCCATCTTGCTGGAAGGTCGCTAATGTAACGCCAATCCCCAAAAAGGACGAGGCTAGTAACCCTGAGAACTACCGTCCAATAGCAGTTTGTTCTATACTCTCCAAGGTTATGGAGAGTATGATTAACCACCACATTGTGGGATATCTGGAGTCCAACGATTTACTTAGCGATCGTCAGTACGGTTTCCGAAAGGGCCGTTCTACCGGTGATCTGCTAGCGTTGCTCTCGGAGAAGTGGAACAAGTCCATTCATGGTTTTGGCGAGAGTAAGGTTGTGGCTCTGGATATCTCAAAGGCGTTTAATGGAGTTTGGCACGAGGCTCTCATTTCGAAACTTAATGCTTTTGGTGTCGGTAATCACTTCTCTCGATATATATCGAGTTTTCTCAGAGATGGCTCTATAAGAGTGGTTATAGATGAGGTCTCATCCGACGAGTTCAGGGTAAACTCAGGGGTACCGCAAGGCTCTGTTCTATCTCTTACCCTTTTTCTAATATTTCTTAACGACTTTCTTCTTCTCACTTCTAATCCTATCTACTCTTTTGCGGATGACAGCAACATTGGTCACTCATATATTTTGATCGTAGACCGAGCCTTTTGGAGGTTGGGGTAAGAAAGATGAATATGAACGTCACACTTACAAGTGACCTGGTGAAGGTCTCCGAGTGGAGTCGTGCGAACAGGGTCAATTTTAATGCACGTAAGACTCAATGTTGTTTTTTAACACACAGGCGTGGTGGTGTGCTGTTATCTGTGTCAATGGGTAATGTGGATATTGAGGAGTCAGATGCTCTTGATGTTCTGGGCATGTGAATTCACTTTGACGTTCGTTGGAATGATCACATATTTCAGGTGTCCAAAGAAGCATTCAAGTGCCTTGGTTTTTTGAGACGGTGCAAGAAATACTTCACTCCATCTGATCTCCTTAATATTTACAAGACCTATATCCGTCCCAAAATGGAATACAACTCTCATGTATGGGCCGGTGCTTCAAAGTCTATTTTGGAGCTTCTCGACGGCGTACAGAAGAGGGCGAAGATGCTCATCAATGACGGTAGGGTAGCCAACTCTATCGATTCATTGGAGCACCGTCGCAATGTGGCGTGTGTTTCATTGTTCTATCGGTACTATAACGGAATGTGTTCTAACGAAATTAAGGGATTAATTCCCAAAAATCATATATTTTTACGTACTACTCGTATTTCTCGTAGAGCGCATCCCTTTGTAGTTGGTTGTCCAGTAAATCGCACAACGCATTATAGGGAGAATTCGTTCTTTGGTCGCACTGTTCGGTTGTGGAATAATCTTCCAGCGAAAGTATTTCCTGCCACTTACGACATGAGTAAATTTAAATCTAACGTCCATAAACACTACTCCCTCTGTCCTCCTTCCAATAACCTATTTTCCTAGTACCAGCACAATGCACTGCATGAGTAGGGGCCATCCTCTGGGTGCTGCTCTTATATAAAAAAAGTAGAGATGTGATAGAATGGGGCTTTGTTGCAAGAAAAGACAAAGGTAAAATGGAGTTTATTCTACTGACAATGGATCCAGGGTATACTAAGACTTTCTGTAAACGAATCTTACAGAACGTATTGTTACGTTTTTACCTTAAAAAACGCTTATTAAAAGAGTTCGTACATTGCAGCTTGTTAAACTTGAAAAAAACTCTTCTTTTTCTTATCCTAAGCGTAGGAAAAAATTAACATTAAGTCTTTACAAAATGATGTTTATTGTTAGAAATTCTGCTGGAGAGAGAGAATATACATTAATGGTGTAAATAAGTGGAGAATTAGAATATGAGTAATTCAATGTTTAATATCAAAAAATTGGATGAGTCTAATTATGAATCTTCAGGTGAAGAGTGTGTTGATATACCAAGAATAACAGACTCATTTGGGCGCCTACGCTCTGTATTATTTATACTGGTACGACCACGTTTAAATTCAGCAATCCACTTCTCTGCCATTTGTCTCGATGGAGCAGAGTTCGGATAATGTTTGTTAAGACATTATTTGGTTTCCACTATATTTTTTTCATCAAAAACAATGCTTTATCAAAACTCGAAGTTCACTTTTTTCAATTTTTTTTTCAATGGCAAAAGTTGCTTCACACAAAATGCTGTAACTCATGAATAAATAGTCAGATTGGTGTCATATTTATACCCCAATCGTTTGCAGGTTAGTACTAAATAAAAATCATATGGAAAAAATTCTAGTGACTCCATATATGTGTAATTCTACGGACTTATTGAATGACCTGTTACGCAGACTTGTGCGTATGTATAAACATGGGACACTATTGATATAAGGTTGTTTTTCATTGCTAAACTATGCAAATGCAAAAGGAAAACAACTAAAATAATTTTCGGATGTTTATCTACAAAATTAAACAATTTTTTTTTATTATTTATTTATTTATTTTATTATTATTATTATATATTTATTTATTTACATATACATTTATTCTATCAATAGAAGTCTGCTAAGCCAATGGCTTGTCAGCAGAAAAAATTAAATTGAATTAAAAAAATAAAAATTAAATAATAAACATTATGTACTCGTATGTGCATTATAGCGACAAAAGTATTTGTACATATGTATGTGAAACAGTATAGTATAATAAATATAATAATAATAAAAAAACTATGTTGATGAAAGACAAAATATCTAATTCTACATTAGTTACTTTTCATATTCATTGTGAAAAAATTAAGTAATAGTTTTTCAAAAGCTTTTTTTTTCATTGCAAAATTTTCGTTGATTATTTGCACAGGAATTTTGTTGAACATTGTGGGCAATATCAAGTTTAGATTACTTCTTCCGAATTCATTGTTGAATCGTTGTACCTTAATCTTCCTTGTGCATTACATCGTGTGTTGTGATTATGATCAATAGGTTTTAGAAATCGATTGTCCTTATAAAATTCATTTACCAAGGTTATGCGATATATACTGTTAACGTTCAATAAGTTTAGTTATCTAGCTAGGTCTCCAGTAGTGCTGAGATTTGTTGCGTTCATCTGTGTTGTGTAGCGCTTTATTCCGTTACTGACAATAGCATTATATGGTGGTGTACTGTTCGAAAATTTGAAATTTTTCTTCAGGGTTTTTAGTAGCTGGTTCTGTGTTTTTTGCAGCTTCTTGCATTGGGGAGAACTTTCCCATGCTGTTATACCATTTCATCGAGTGAAATATATGTTTGTCTGAGCACATCCTACGTTGAGCAATAGCTAATGTGATTTGGTATATATGCTGTTTTGCGGAGTTTTTTGCGTAGCATTTCGATGTGCGTTTTCCATTCAAAATTACAATCCACGTATATCCCCAAGTATTTGTAGGTCTCTACTAACTCTATTGTAGTGCTGCAGGATTCATCCGTTCTATTTGGATTCAAAAAAAATATACCGTTTTAGCATCACAATCAGATCTTAAAGTATATTAAATAATCTGTACACATATTTATGCGGTCTAATGTAACATACATACATACATATAACTTTTTGTCATGATTGAAAGAAAATTTTGTATTTATAAAGTAAAAGATGTATGTATGTATGAAAACATATCTATTAATTAGGGATTAAAAAGGGTTATCAGAAGATGTGAGGTAAGGAAATAATTTAGAGGATTATTTTATTAAAAATAATTAAGTTATTGAACTACGGCAGCGTTAATTTGCATTAGCAAATTAACTTATGAATTATCCCCATATCAATGTGCATTAGATTCAATGTATGTAAATGGACAAAACCAGAGTGAATTTATACTGATTTAAGCTTTTTAAATATGGCCGCAGAGTTGGAAAATTGTTTACTATTGTGAATTAATGTTTAATTGAAAATATTAAATCTAATTCAAATGGATTATGGACCAGTTTCTGCAAAAGTAATTTCAGCTTTTTCTTCAAACAAATAGTGATTTCTCACCAACATCATAGCTGCTAGTCGTACTTTCTGTCTTCTATCCATTGGATCTAGATATACATAAATGCCACAAAAATATTTGACAAGCAAACATCTGTTTACTATATGCAAAAACTGTCGTCTGTCAGGGTAAAATTTTAATTAATTAATTAAATCGTTAATTTATTTATTTATTGAATCCAGCACAAGACCAAGATCTTATAATTTAAAGTGCTAGTGAGATTACAAATACATGAGATAAGTTTAAGAAATACCAATTTAGTCAAAAAACAATATAAATTGAGATAATTAAATGATTTATGCTATGTTCGCACGACGGTATTCTTCGTCATTCGCTCTATCATTCATAATACAACTCCCGATTATGAAATTAATTACATAAATGTCCATACAAAATCTTGAGAGAGAATCAGTCTAATTGTAAGTAATTCTATTTCTATTACTTTCTGTATTACTTCAAAATCAGTGTCATCTCTAATTTTTACAAAACTTAGGTCAAAAGTGTTTAGCATACTTAAAAGTGTTTAGCATACTTTAACATTGCAAATTTATTAAATTGACCTTCCTAAAGTCTGCTGTCCAGTACAAAAAATAAAATAAACGAAATAGAGACAATAGACAAAACAATGGCGCCACGCTGCATTGACTTCATATGCTAGCTGTTAAAAGGTGTAGTGCGAACGGTAGAATGAAATTAAGTAATACAAACAGCGAACTAAGTAATCTGAAGTCTCGTGTGTACATCGCATTAAAATAGGAAAAATGAAAATAATATAAATTAACATATTTAGATAATTTAAAAAAAGAGGAAAGAAAATAAACGAAGAATGTGCAAATGCAGAACAAATAACATATCAAATTTTATGGTAAATATTTCAAAATTTATATTTTAAAACGTTTTGCGTTGTTTATAATCAGAAGTTGATTAGGTAACTGGTTTCAGAGACTACAGCAATATGAAAAATTGGCGTTATGTGCTCTTATATTTCCTTTGTATTAGCTTCCTTCTCTGCATAGATCTACCGAATTTTAAGATTCCAAAGAAATAATTATATTGCTGTGTTGTTATAATTTTATGTAATAAGATTAGGCTTCCAGATTTTAAGAGATTCTCAAGGGATAGGTGGCAGATTTGATATGCAAAACATGAAATGGATTCATGACGTCCTTTATCGTAGATATATCTGGCCTTGTTGTTGTACGCAACCTTTAGCTTGTTAAAATCAAAGATTGTACAATGAGCAAAAATTTCACAACCGTACAATAGGACCGGTATCAGGTTGGTTTTGGTAAGCAAAGAGCGAATTTATATAGCTGCTATATGACCAGAAAAGTTGATTGTTAAACATTACACCTAAGTTTTTGCAGGATCTAACAAACTGAATAATGTTATCATTTATCTCTATTTCATTCATTTGTATTTGCTATGTCAGAGTTTATATTGTCAACACACTGGTAAATATTATCCGCTTCACAACTGCTTTAAATCTGTATATCATTGGCATACATTTGAAACCTACAGTGCTCAAATACATCTGGTAAATCGCTTATTAGAGACATCACCTCCTCCTTATAAGAGTAGACTGTACATCCGATAATAATTGGTATTGCTTGAGATTGTCGTTAATCCGTCGCCTCATAATTTTCTCCATTATTTTAGATAGGAAGGATAAGATCGCAATAGGCCTAAATTCTTTGTTCTGTTTTAGAACAGAAATTATTTAAGAGTGTTTCCATCCATCAGAAAATACAGATTTTGTGAGAATAGTATTACAGAGGTGGATCAAAAAAAGACAGAATTAAATTAATAATATTTGAAGAAATGTGGAGTTTATTCCATCCATTTCGGTGTTTTTCGATTTGACCTAAATAAATAGTCTGCACATTGCCTTACGCAATGAAAGCCAAACTGCTTCTCGGTAGATACTGCACAAAGCTCCTCATATATGTATATTGTAACAGGTTTGAAGAATATTCAAGTTCAAAAAGTTATGATATAAGTTATTAATTTTAACATTTTTATCAGAAGAAGTGGTTTTCTGTCAAATCCCAATTTTGCGAATTTCCTTCCATTTTGATCTGCAATAATTCAAAATGAAAATTTTCTTCTGTAGTACAGACATCATAACAACAATCTATATTCCCTATGAGGCTCATCTGTTCTGAACCAATTAATTCCTTAATATTAGAAGTGAACAATTTTATTCGCCTGGTTTTCAATGGCACACATTGTTTACACAGAGTATTCGTGTTATCCTGCAAAAAAACTTGATTGATCATTTACATTATCAAGATTATAGATTCTGTGCCAATCAATAAATTCTGAATATTAGTCAAACAGAATACGATCCAGGTTATTTATGTTCTGACATGTGTAATGAACAGGTTGTTGAGCCAAACAAAGATCGTATGTCACAAACAACAAATCATGAGAGAAAGTTGACACTAAGATTCGATCATAGAGAAGTACTCTATATCTATCATTCACAAATACTATGTCTATCAATATGTTTGATAGTCTGTGATAGTGAGTCGTGGTAACAATATTCACGGACGTTAAGCCCAATGAAATCATCGGATTCATTGAAGCATTTTTCGCCAGCAAGTTGTTGCTGAAGTCACTAAGAATGATAATTTGATTATAAAGGGTCCGCCAAATATTTTTTTTGTTTAAATGCTATAAAAAAACTACTGAATAATTTTTTAAATTTCTTTTTTTTATTTGAAAGAACAACCCTTCTGGTTAATAATGGAAAATAATTTCATTCAAATGGCTGCCTCGGCTGGCCATACAGTAGCTACACGATCGGTCCAATTTTTAAGCGCATTATCGATTGTGTGCAGCTGTATTTCACCAATGGCTTCACGAATATTGTCCTTTAAAGCGTCAATTGTCTCTGGCTTGTTGGCGTAACACGTATATTTGACGGTACCCCACAAATAATAGTCCAACGGTGTCAAATTGCAGCTCCGAGGTGGCCAGACGACATCAGCTCTGCGGCTGATAATGCGATCTTCAAAAACAGGGCGCAAAACATCGAGTGTAGCTTCGGCTGTGTGGCACGTAGCGCCGTCCTGTTGAAATCAAATGTTGCTAATATCCTCCTCTTCAATTTTTGTGAACAAAAATTCGTTCAACATGGCTCGATAACGATCGCCATTGGCTGTAACGGCCACTCTTGCTCATTTTCAAAGAAAAATGAGCCAATTATGCCTCTGGACCAAAATCCGCACCAAACAGTGACTCGTGTTGGGTGTATCGGCTTTTCAACGTATGCGTGCGGGTTTTTTGTGCCCCAAATGCGACAATTTTGCTTGTTTACATACCCGCCAAGATCAAAATGAGCTTCATCTGAAGAGATGATTTTTTTTTGGCAAAATCGGCATCTTCTACTAAGTAAGTCGATCGCAGGCCCACTTACCGAAGCGAAGTTCAAGCGTATATACAACCATATTCGTTCAGCGGAAGGATAAAACTAATTATCTGTCAAATCAGACATGAGCTAAGTGTTACCATTCACGAAATAAGCACTAACGTTAGATGGCGGACCTTTAGAGGACAAAAACGTCCTCCAAAATGATAACTATAGGCTCGACAGAAATGTCCCTATGAGGATTGTAAGCGCTACGTACTAAAATCTTCGGATTTCTTCTCGCGTTTACTTCCATTAATAAAAATTCAAATTCACTACTGGCCGTCAACCAAAGCTTTACAACACAGTTGATATCATCCCTGACATAAATTGCTGCACAACCTCCATTCATCCGAGTTTTGCACCACCATTGATTACTGATTTATCGGAACGATGCAATTTGAAGTCATACAAGTTATAATGAGTCAGTAATATCCAGACGATACCAGGTTTCAGATACGCGTATAATATCAATACTTGAGGCAGCGATAAGTATCTGAACTCACCCATTTTACAATGCAAGCTCTGCGCATTCAACTGTACAATATTTAATTCTTTTAATTCTTTGCTTAGCCAAGATTTGAAGCAATTTAAATGCACTGTCTCTGGAGCAGAAGTTATCAGTTAAAGACATTAATTGTGGGGGGTTAATGTAGATTTGTTCTGTGTGTAAAGAAAGTAAGGAAAAAAGTAATACATGTATGTATGTATATAATAATTTATAATTGTTGACAAATTGTATATATATGTTGCTGGTAGGACTATTGAAAGCCGGCTGTATGCGTTTGATCCGCACTGAACATAAATTGGCCATCATGTTCAGGAAATAACTAAAATAGCTGATTTATTTCATCCACTTGTATCAAATCGTCATTCAGGTGTGTTTTTGTGTACAAATCCCTTCTTGGTGAAAGCTTTTTTATAAGTTTTCTTTTTTCAGTCGAATAGCAGCACGTAAGGTTTTGAATTGAGTCAAATTTTCACTAACGTAGTTTTTAAGTTTTTAAGTTTTTAAGTTTTTAATGCAATTTACCGCTGCCTACACTATTGCTGGGTTTAGTGTTACAAAATGAGCATTTTTATAATTAATTTATTTTTTCTTTATATCATTAATAAGGTGATAGTATATAACGTAAGTCGCCAATTAGAGGCCGATTGCTCTAATTCATTGGTTTCTTTTGAATTTAAATGTGAAAATAGTACTGCACTCTATCTTGCCACAATATCTAATGTTGGTCGTCGCAAACCAATTACATACCTAATTAGTAAAAATTTTAATTTACAAATAAAATCTCTTTCTATTTTATATAATACTTCTCTAGGGTACTTCCTTTTTTTAATGTAGGTTTCATTCATAGAGCCAGTAGTACCATGAAAGTTCTTAATCACTTTAAATTGTTTTAACTTTTTTACCTTATCTTCAAAAGATATTCAAATAATCTTTACTAAGTTAAGCCAAGGCGAAAGCAACTTTTGCACAAATCCTGCTTACCGATGACTTGCATAGACCTGAAGGCAGTGCTGTCAGAAGTAGGGGAAAATTCCTACGTGTAGGTTAGTTTGCTACTAAAATAGAAGTGTAGAGAAAATCGGACAGATTATTCATATTCGCAATATGTATGGATATTTTTCTAATTTTGCATTATTTATGAAATAAATGCAAACAATTTTTTTTTATATTTTATTTTTCAAAACGCTTAAAAAATGTGTTTGCTCAAAAACCATAAATATATTACCAGAAGAAAACAGAGTAGTTGTGGTTTATAAAATTGACGATAGCGAAAAGTACGTATCATTTTCAAAATTCCGTTCAAAAGAACTACATTAATTTTAGTTTTCTGCTTAGTTCCTATGTTGAGACCATGCCAGGCTTAATTTCGTTCAGCATACTATAAAGCATAATGGAGGGAGTAGTATGGGTTAGATATGTTCTCAAAGAGAAGAGTTTGTAACGTAGTAAAAATCGATGATAATATATCGAAACTAATGTGTTTCGTAAAATACTTCAGAAAAATGAAATTAGGATCATTTCTCTTTTAACAGGACAACGATCTTGAATTCATATTATGCATTGCGACGTCATATTTTTAAACTAAAAACCAAATATGAAAATGTCTGTCTCAATTATCATATTTGAGCGCCATTGTTAAAATGTCAGCACACTAAAATCTCTTTAAATACCAGCAAAAAAACATAAGCTTCTGAACAAGAATGCAGGTTAAATGAGTAAGGAGTTCTTGAGAAACATTAAACAAATAGTAAATATTTATAATATAATATAGAAATTAATTTAATTTAATTTGTCTGATTTTTCTATTTTATTGTCGCGTGTGAATTATACTTTAATTTACCAAAAAATCTATAAAAATTAAATGTTTTCCATGTTGTATGTTTTAAAACTAATTTATACTTTCAATTATCGCCTAGAGTAGGTGATACTAGCGACTACACCAAGATTTAGCGAAAATCAAAAGACGATATCAAGGATTTTGGGACAATGGCAAGATGAGAAACTCCAAAGTGTAAATCCTATACAAAAGAATCAGCTATATTATCCTTAATTTTTTAATTAATTTTTTAATTAAAATGGACATTAAATGTTAAAAATTATTTTATGAAATACCTCGAAAACTCGAACCAATCGTAAACAATGGAGTCCATATTGGAATTCAGCACTCCAAATCCCCTAAGCAATATATATGATCCAAAGCCGTGTATACTTCTGTAATAAATAACAGTTTAAAAAAATCTTTTGTTTCCATAAAATGTATGTATGTATGTATGTATACTACGTATTTTAACTAATTTGAATTCAAAACCCAAAATGAGATATTTTTATGGATACGACTGTTGTTTTTTCTTACATTTTAATGACTAAAATGGTAAGGATTTACGTAGGGAATTTTTTTTAATGTGTACGGAAAAATGTGATTTTTTCAGTGAGCGTAGGTATTTCTTTCTTAAATTTGCTGGCAACACTACCTGAAGGTCTCCAGTCTCATCCTGAAACTACGCGTACAATCTTGCAGTATTGTTGATAATTTTTTCGTTTATTATTCTATAAACACATTCATGGCTACCGACCATCGACTATATGACTACAAAAACGCTGGCTACAAAAGTAGCCAAGTAAACAGCTACTTAATTATTTTAACGGTTACAGCTACAAAATAAATGTATTGTTTTTTTAAAATGCTTATTTTATGGATCTTATTGTATTGACAGTACTAAACTGTTTTTTGTCGCCAAGAAAAATAGAAATTAGCCTAAGTTGACCGTGTTGAGCCGTGTTGCCGCTAAAATAAAATAAGTTGATATAAAATTGGAATTTTAAGCTAAAGTGAACAAAACTTTTGCTTAAAGTACGTATGAAACATTCTTTAATTTTATAAATACAGCCGTTTAAAGAACATATAAAGTACATTAAATATCAATTATTAATAAATATTTCACATACAACAGCATTTTGAATTTGGATCAACGATATTATATATGTACTAGGGGGATCGATTATTCGACTTTTTTCAGAAACCGGTTTTCGAATAATTCGAAAAGTAGTAGTTTTTAAAAACGGTTTTCGGTTAATAAAAATTCAAATAACCAGTTAACTGGTTCTTTAATTTAAATAAAATTGTTCTTAATTCTTTAAAAATAAGTAGAAACTGACGCATGGCTTAAAATTAAAGTGACAATCAATACTAACAATAATTTTAAAAAATGTCATAAAAACTATACAAAAAGGTTGTGCTGAGGCCATAAACGACAAAGTTCATTATACAAAGTACTGAAAGTTGCTTAAGTTTCGAACAGCTACTCAAGGAGCTAATTTCGTTTTTGTTGTTGTATTACTTGGTAGGGAAATTAAAGGAATTAAAGGTTTGTTATTATAGTTATATGGTAATTTAGGTGCCTAAGATAACAAGAATTAAATGTTTTACTTTGAATAAATCCATTAATAATATACGAAAATTAAAGTTTCTTAGGTTTCGCACAGCGCTATATGTAAATTCATGCACCACGTATTTAACAGTGTGAGTGTCACATTGGTATGCTAGATAAGACACCTATTTCGAAACAAGAAGTCGTCGGCCACACCATCTGACAATTTTCAACAGCGATATCACCTCACAACATTATTAGCGACTGGTTATGTGTATTAACGCTGTGAAAAATTTCTCTAATTAATATATCTGCCATTCGGAAACGGCGTTTGTGGGTCGTTTCAATGTGTCTAGTTGATCATTCTCCATATATATATCTCAATATTTATTTACAGAAGATGAGAACAAGTTACCGTTGCTCAAGTGTGCATACCTTTTTCGATCTACCTTAGTTTTCACGTTCTTTGTAAGACGTTCAAGGCTGTCATATATACAAAAATAGTAATTAAATTTATACAAATAGTTAAAAGATGAGCATATTTGCAATAAAAAAATGTACAAACGTATAAAAATTATACTTATTTAAATTAACTGGTTATTCGTGTTAAATCAACCGGTTTATTCGGTATTCAAAAAATGAAGGTTTTAAAAAAACCGTATTCGAAAAAAACCGGTCGAATAATACCATCCGATCTCCCTAATGGGTGTTCTTATTTCAAAATATCGTATTCTTATAAACTCTCGTTTAGATTTTTGTACCTTTGTATTAGAAAAGTAAATATGTAAAATTTGGACCGAATTTGATAACGTTTTATGGACCCGGAAACGACTTCCAATATGGGCAAAACATAAATTTTTATTAATTTGTCTCTTTTTAATCGCGCCTATTCATTAGTTTCTTCGAAAACTACTGCAAGAAAAAATTTATTTTAATTTTCTTCTTCTTCCTTACATTATTTAATATTATCTAGGGAAGAGTGGGGTAAAGTGAGACATGAGTCAGAGTGGGATATCTAAATTTTTGACCATGTTTTTAGAAAAAAATACCTTTGTAGGTGTTTATTATGTTATTAAGACCACAAACTATATACAGATACGAAACCAGTGACAGATATCAAATCCCAAAATCATATGCTTAACAGTTTCATTAGAGGCAGAAAACAAAACTGTTTAACCATTGGCAAACTAATGAGTTAGAAGCAAACACTATAAGCATTTGTTTTCTAGCATATGATAAATAACATAAAATAAAATAAACAAAAAATTTGTGAAAGAAATTTTTATGAAGAAAATATTTGTTTATTTAATTTAAGAAGAAATGAAAATGTTAAGTATGTATAACTAAATAACGCAAAACAAATTCTATTCCTTTATCTCTGCTTCTTTTAAAGGATTAATTTTTTTTCATTGGATTTGGCACATCAATTTAGTGCGCATATTCTAAGTACTGCACAAAATGAATTTTTTTGTTTGTATATCTTGATTGCGTATAAAGTGGATGAGTCAAATGATGAATTTGTGACAAGTAGCAAATGGTACAAGATAGTTAGGCTTGTATTGAACAAATATAAACAAATGCCTAATAAGAACAATGTGCAATTTTTGGTTACTGTTGGCCATAAGTTTGAACGTCAAGTTTAAATATCACATTCATTGACAATTAATACAAACATCGTGGATGTAGGTCTTACTGAAACAGCCAATTTGCTTTCCAGTCTCGACCAATACTTCTACAAATTTATGCTGTTGTCTGAAAAATGCTGTGCAAGAATTTGGTGTACTCTTTCTCGATCATTATCGTGGACAACTTTTGCTACATGCCATAACGTTAATATTCAAACACGAAATCTTGCAAAATACGAAAAAATGGAAAGAAACAACTCGCGCTGTTCTTCTTTTCCTATTAGCTTATGAAAATAAAGAACCGGATAGCAATGAACTCTTTATGAAACATTGTCATGAACAAAGTAAGCAATTAATCACTCTGTGGCGTTGCGTACAGGTAACTATTAGTTATCGCTACATATCGTAAATGTCCAACATTTCAATATTTTAATTATTTATCATTAATTAAAGGTTGGAAGAATATTACTGTCCTGCATTAATGATGATATCAGTGCAGAGAAGTATTTTCATAAGGATTTGAAAACTGCCAGTGGGGAATAAGTCTGCTGCAGGAAAATCGAAAATCTGTTTTGCACGGAGGAACAATCGTAATGGTGGAATGCAGCGTATATGTACGTGTACAAAAAACAGCGATGGCAACGATCTAGCGGAATTAAGAGTTAATTTTCAAAATGGCATTAAAGCTGTTCCGGAACTTTTTGTTGCCAGAAACAATTAAGAAATTATTATAATTTTTTTTTTAAAGTTAGAAATTAAAATTGTAAGTATAAAAAAGTAACGCAAAGCAAATATCGAAGGTCATTATTTTATTATCGGGTGTTGGCTGTTAAAAAAAAGATAGGGAATGCTGTGAAATACCAATACAAACCCGAAACCAGAGGATTGAAACGTAAACTAACCACTCATTTAAAGAGAAAAATTGCGTGCCATGTAAAAAAGATCCCTTTGTTACCTCTTCTGCTTCTAATAAGGAATTAAATTGTTATGTTTCTGCTTCAAGGGTAACATAATTAACAATTTGTTAATAAAAAACCATGTCAAAAAGTGCACGGAAGGTTCCATATCTTACAAAAAAACACACAAAGCAATGTTGTTCCATTAAGAATTTTTTTTATTTTAAACCTTAGAAAGACATAAAAATTTAGAAGAAAAATAATTATTCTATTGTGAAACAATATAAAAAACATTAAACATTATTACAAATTTTAGTTCTTCATGGAGCGTCCGCGTTTCTTAGACTCTACAGGAGCTGCAATAAAATAAAAATGTTTAGAATCCACACTTTTAAGTTTACTATGCATTAATTATAAATTCGATATAAAAAAGTGTCATGAAATTATAGGAGCAGCAGTGTAGTATCAACTTTAGTTACAATGAGTTAGTGTCTCCATTTTTTAATGTGATGTGTTACACCCTTAAATGATGTTTTTGTTTTTGTGCAAATAGCACTTCTACATAAACACAAAATAAGAATCATTCCTTGCACAAACACTATGGCATTATAAAAACAATTTTCTTGAAATCTGTTCCCTTTTACCAAATTCAGCGAAGACAAAGTGGCGCCGGTGAAATGCGAGACTTTACCCCGTCTAGAGCTCTGCGGCGCTACATTATTGGCAAATATGGTGGACTCGTTGTGCAGTCAAATGAATCTGGCCAAACAAAAGATTCATTTTTGGACTGATTCTACCATTGTTTTATCCTGGCTACAAAAACCCCCTTGCCATTGGCCTACTTTTGTCGCAAATAGAGTGCCATTAATTCTTAAAACAGTTGGCATGGGAATTGGTCTCACGTCGACTCTAGAGGTAGTCCCGCCAATTTGGCAAGTCGTGGATCTCTAGCAAAAGATTTGATAGGCAACACCTTATGGTGGCACGGCCCTGAGTGGCTGAGTCAGCCTGAGGACAAATGGCCTCGGGCCCAGATTGTCTATCACACGAACCTCGAGACGAAAAATGTAATGATTCATTTTACCCAGGCTGATAATTCAAATAATATACTTAGACGTTTTTCAAATTTACCCCGAGCTCTAAGAGTCATTGGCTATATTTTTCGATTCTACGATAGGCTAGGAAGGAAGCTAGGATAGGAAGCTTAATTCTGTTTTAGATTCCTACGAGTTATCCAGATCTGAAATAATTTTTGTGAAAACTCGTTTAACTCTTTTATCTCAGCAGTTGTATTTATCCGATTACGATAATTTACTTATAGGCGGAAATTTATATAGGGGGAGTAAACTACTCTCCTTAAATCCTTTTCTCGATTCAAGTGGAATTGTGAAAGTGAATGGTCGATTGGCACAGACCGCAGATCTGACCTACGATGAAGGTTTTCCGAAAATTCTGCCTTATTGTGCTCCTTTTACTCGTTTGTATCTGAGCTACGTTCAAAAATACTCACTTCATGGTGGAAGTTCGTTGCTCATACGTGTTATCAGACGTGAATTTTGGGTCCCCAGACTTCGGAGTTTAGTACGCACTATTGTGAACAATTGCAAGGAGTGTGTCATACAACACAAGCAAACAAGCCGTCAAATGATGGCTGCTCTACCCCCGGAGAGGACTTCTATTGGCAAGCCTTTTGATCATATCATATCAAATCCTACAGTGGAAGGGGTTGTCGCATTTCAAAAGGCTACGTCGTTGTATTTGTTTGTTTTGGTACGATTCATTTGGAGGTGACTGAAGACATGTCATCGGAAGCGTTTCTTGCAGCTTTTATCCGTTTTATATCCCGTCGCTCTGCAATGGCACAGCTTTCGTTGGCGCTGCGAAACTACTTGCTTGCGATCGAAGAAAGTATATAGTGGAATGACGGAGTAAAGTTCTTTCCCTGGATTGTGAAGAGCCCATGGAATGGCATATGGGTGGTTTATGGGAAGCTGGGGTAAAAAGTTTCAAGACCCATTTAAAATTTATTTCTTGTTCACAAAAATTCATATACCCTAAATTCGAAACGATGTTGACTCGTATGAAGCTTGTTTGAATTCTATGCCCTTATGTGCAATGTCTGATAACCCTACTGACTTGATTCCTCTCACCACCGGCCATTTTCTTGTCGGGCGTCCAATACTCGGACGCGCCGAACCAAACCATTCGGTTTGTCAATAAGCTTGGCCAACAGATGGCAAAAACTCAGAATTCTTCACCATCAATTTGCTATAAGGTGGAAGGAAGAATATTTGAAGGAACTCCACAAGCGCACGAAATGGAGAAAGATCTGGTGGTCGTTCGACAGGACAATTTTCCCCCGGACTTATGGCGATTAGGTCGTATTGAAAAGGTTTATTATGGTCAGAACTCTAAAGTCAGAGTGGCTGATGTGCGAACAGCTTCAGGCATTATCTCCCGCCCGATTGTGAAGCTTGTTCTCCTCCCTAATTCAGAATCCAACTAATGTATTGTTTTTTTCTTGTTCCAAGTTTATCTCCTACTGCAACCATCGTCATAAATATCCAAAATGGACGTATTTATTATTTTTTTTTCTTTTTATATTATAAGTTTTTATTGCTTATTATTTTACTCAATATTGTATATTTTTTGTTATTACTTCCCTTTTAAACAATGAATTGTTATTATATAAAACTGAATTTCTTATTACAATGAATTTATGTAAGTATTGATCTAAATGAAGTGAGTTATTAACAGTGTAATTAAATAATCCGTCATTCAAGTTTTCTAAAGTTTTATAACAATTAGGATTATGTCAAAAATATCATCGAAATCGACTACGGTAGAAGCACTAAGCAGTCAGATCGTTAAACGAAAATTTAAACAAAATAGATTTGGTAGGGAATGTTTCACACAAAGTACTGGCCCAAATTTCCATTAAATCGTCTTGCATTGTATTTTACAATATTTACTTCGTAAAGCTTTTAGCAAAGCAAAGCGCAAAATTGGCAATTGATTCACATACTTTGGCATCAAGCACCCATACTGATTCGAAAAGTGGATAAGTGTGTTGACAAATTATTAAAATTATATGAAAAGTGGAAAAATATTCAAAATACCGTGCCTAAGAAAGGATCAAATGCCCAAAAGCACGTTGCTGAAACATTTCTTGAAAATCTGGACGAGTTATTTGATATTGTCACCGTCGATTCGCTAGACCAGGGATGAGCAACACGCGCCCCGCGGACCACTTGCTGACCGTTTAACATGTCATTGCGGCTCGCCAAGCATTTTTAAAATTTGGTTTATTTTATTTACTTTCTCCCATCAATAATATCCAGCTTGGGCGGTAAAAGATTTTTTGCAAGAATTTTTATTATTCTTGTTTAAATTTGCATTGCCGTTTAAAAAATTTTTTGAATTTTTATTTATTTGTTTCTTTTTAGCTTTCAGCATAAATAAATATTCATATTAAAAAATAAATTAAAAAATTAAAAAAAAAAAATTACGAACAAGATATTAAAACAAATATCAAGTACATGAACATGTTTACTCTTTTATGTTCTCTACATATGTATACATATGTACATAAAGTTAAATTTTATGCATGAAAACTCATATCGTTTAATTGCGACTATATTATTATAAAATTAATTACGGGAAACCCCGCATTACGCGGTATTTCTACAACACGATTTAAATAGAATTCCGTTACAGTTCATCGTGAAACTGTGACTTGTATAACGCGAAATTGAAAAGAAGTGTTGGCGACACTAATTTGCACATACATATTTCTTTTTAATGTAAAACGAGGATTTCCCTTTTGTTTAAACAACAAATACGAACGCACCACCTCTGTGGTTATTTCTGTTTGCTTCTGTCACACAATTAGTCAGACTGGTAAGCTGTTAACTAAAAATTTTTGTATTTCTTGAAAAAGTTAGTGAAATTTTATTGTCGAAAAGGTAATATTAGAGTTTTCTTTACTCAAAATTAAGTTTTTCCCCAAACTTTGTTAACTTTAAAATTTTTTTCCATAATAGAATGTCTGAAAAAAAAAAAAAAACGGACGATTGGGGATGAGCACAGGAATTTCCAAGAAAAGTGGAAATTTGGTTATTTTTTCACTTTCGCCAAAAATAAAACTGTATGCTTAATATGCTCAGAAACTGTGTCGACTTTAAAAGAATATAACATAAAAAGGCATTACGATACAAAACATGAACAACAAACCTAACAGGACAACTTCGGATAGATAAGTTTAATCAAATGGAGAAAAACTTCGGACAACAATAGGATTTTTTTAAAAATCAAACTGTTTTATCTAATATCGCAGTAAAGGCTAGTTATTTGTCAGTCAAATACTGACAAAAAAAAAAAAATTAAACCATTCGCGGATGGCGAGATGATAAAGGAGTGTCTGACTGCTGTCGCAGAAATAGCATTTCCTGAAAAAATAAAAATTAATTCAAACATTAGTTTATCAAGATTCTCCATAGCAAGGAGAATTGAAGACTTGTCTGAGAACATAGCAACACCGCTTTGTGAACGCATTGAAAAATTCAAATACTGTTCTTTGGCACTTGATAAGAGTTCCGATATTAGCGATATAGCACAGCTGGCTATATTTATACGTGATGTTGACTCCAATTTTAATATTACCGAAGAATTGTGTTCACTGATTCCTATGCAAGGAACTACAACCGGCAAAGACTTGTACGATGAACTAAAGTCTGTGTTGGAAAATTTTTCAATTTTATTAGAAAAGATTATAGGTGTATCGACAGATGGAGCACGAGCAATGTCAAGTATGGAGTTTGGAGTATCAGGAAGGCTATTTCAAGACATTAAGAAGGCCACAGGAAGGGAAATATTCATTAACCACTGAGTAATTCACCAGGAAAATATGTGTGCGAAAAGATTGAGTATGCCAAATGTCACATTACCAATAATTAAATTAATTAATTTTATTAAGTCGCGAGTGTTAAATCACTGCCAGTTTAAAGAATTCCTAAAGGATTTAGAAACTGAATATGGCCATGTGGTTTTTAATACCGAAGTACGTTGGCTTAGTAGAGATGCAATGCTTAAAAGAGTATACAGTTTAAAAAGCGAAATACAATTGTTCTTGGATATGAAGGGATATGACTTCCCTCATTTTGGTAATAAAGAATGGATGTGCGATTTTGGGTTTCTTATCGACATGACCCAGCATCTCAATGATCTTAATATTGAACTTCAAGGCAAAGGACTGATTATTCATAACTTGTATGATAAAATTCAGGGATTTGAGTGCAGATTAAAATTGTGGAAGCAGCATCTCTTGCAGAATAATATGTCTCACTTTAAACCTTTAGAAAAAGAAAACGTTACCACTTCTCAAAAATACGCACCATATATAAACATTTTAATCAATGAATTTCAATTAAGATTCCAAATGTTCAAAAGTGAGAAGACAGCAATTCCACTAAAAATGTTTTCCTCACTATTTAATATCGTTGTGGATACAGTTCCCAAAGAGTTTCAAATGGTATACCTCGCTTTGATTCCGATTTACTTTACTGCGAG
Source organism: Wohlfahrtia magnifica (assembly GCA_023159175.1). NCBI lineage: Eukaryota > Metazoa > Arthropoda > Insecta > Diptera > Sarcophagidae > Wohlfahrtia > Wohlfahrtia magnifica. The sequence continues at coordinate 1,198,265 of JAKWBJ010000165.1, read as the reverse complement.
TGTCTCCTATGGGCATCTCAAACTTAGATTCGTCGTTAAAAATTATGGACTGTTACTGTCGCTGAGTCCAGGCTTGTCGCTCTATTGCCCATAACAGTCGCTTTTTTTCGTGTTGTAGTTAAGTAAAGTTTTAATTTTGCCTAAAATATGGGACACTTCCATCACTCCTTTCTTATAACAATTACATTGTAAAATCAACTCATACTTACTTTGCAAAATTAGTAGTTCAGTTTTTTTTTTACATATTTTCTGATAGTTTCTCGTCCTATGGTATTTCCAACTACTGATGACCACCGAGCAGCCAAACTTCGAACGGTACTTTTACTTTTCTTTATTATACGGTCCAATAACCGTTGCGTGATATTGGAAATATCATTTACATTTACATTCGAAGAATTTATAAAACTCTTTTCCATTTCATTTATAAATTTTCGGAGTTTTTCTTTTTTATTCGATTTAGTGTGAAAATTGTTCTTTGGTTACTTTGTTGGTAAAAACATTAGATATTTTATTGTTTTTTCCATATTTTTTCTATTAATTACTTCCGCACCTTAACCTATTTACACTTCTCACATGGCTTCAACGGGTTTTTGTAAACAGTGAACCGGAGCACGTTCGGATTCGTTTTTAGTCCCTGGTGTGATGATTATTGATGTGATGATATTATTCGAATATATTATTATATTATTCGAATGAGTATTTAAATTTTTACAGGAACTTTTGCTTCCAATTTCAAAACATCCACTTGGTTTTACTCCTCACCGTAGATACATCCGATGAATACTTCGTGTCTGATTATTACTCGAGGATGCAAGCCATGACGTCAAAATATATTGATGGAACGTGAACTGAAGGCTCAACCACAAACAGATGGCAAACAACTCATTTAATCTCCACTACCACTTCTTTAAATCACCAGCAAGTGGATCCGGTGTGCATAATGGACCCATTAGCCGTGCTCTTGGGAAAATGGCGGCTCTTTCGCGTCGACTAGAAGGTCTTCATTTGAAACCGGGTTAGGAAGAATGCTATTATGATGTAAAAAATCTACAATTACTCAATTATGGCAACAGTTGGACCAACTGAATGATGAAATATTAGACATATATCCTGATCCAAATCGAGCTGGTAATGACTCAAGGCGATATGTTCGCCTGGAGTAAGACGCTCAGTCAACGATCATACAGCTTACAAGCGCCACTAAAAATTGTCCCATTAAATCTGAAAAGCAATGATGGGACAAACCATGCTAAATGCATAAAATGTGGTATTTAAAGACCAACGTGACTGGTGAAGCAGCAAATATCATCAATCATTTCGCAATTACTGAAAAAAATTACCAAGCGGCATGGAAATTGTTAGAAGATCACTAACCAATGTATTATGGTGGCTACTGCAATTCAACGGCAGGTCGATCAACCATCTATGGCTTGCACTTTAAGTGCCATTGTGCGATTACACTACACCACAAACGAGTACCTAACATTTCTCTCCAATATGGATCTCCAGGTTAAGTCGTGGGATCCGCTCTTCATACATATCTTAGTAAAAAAATAGACAAAACAGTTCATACCAAGTATGAACAATCTATCTCTGACACAAAGGAATTTCAAACAATCAGTCAACCTTAGAAGATAAAGATATAGCAGTAATGTCTGCAAACCACAAACCATATGTCTTACTAGGAACAAGTTTGATAAAGGTTAATGCGAATGGTTTGGAAACCAAATGCAAAGCAATCCTTGACTCCGGGTCGCAAGTTAATTTAATAACCGATAGGATAGTGACACGGCTGGGTTTCCCAGCAGAGGCTATCATATCAATTAATGGTATTGAAAAGAACCGAACCAAGGTTCAACACCGTGTCAACATTACCATTCACTACCGACTCAATAAATTTTAAGTACGCTTAGAGGCATGTGTGCTACCGCAAATAATTGCTCCTCAACGCGCTCAACTTCTTCACATAGATAAGTGGTCGATTCCCAACAATGTAACTTTGGCAGAATCAACCTTCAGTCGTCCAGACAAAATCGATATTTTGATGGGGGCTGAATATTATCATCAATTACACGCTATTTGGCAAATTAAATTGGCTAATGACCTTCCAAAATACGACTTTTGGGTGGATAGTATCAGGAAAAGTATCTGGATAGCAATTATCAGCAGTAACATGCGTGGTCTTGACTGAAGATGATCAAATGAATATAGCCATTGAACGATATTGAAAACTTGAGGAGGTTGAAAGCACACAACAACAATTATAACTCTATGATGCACAATTGAAGCAAAAAAAATCCTTCTTTAAAGGAAAAATACACACAATTCATGAAGGAGTATGAAACTTAGAACATATGACAGAAATCAACAAAGAAAAGGTGTAAGGGTTTAAATACCTCATTTCTTCATCTGTGTGTTGCGACCCGAAAACAGGACCACCAAACTACAAGTGTTATTTGACGCTAAATCAAAAACGTCATCAGGAAGGCTATTGAACGATATTTAACACACCGGACCATCACTACAGAGTGACCTGTTTAAAATTTTGCCGCGTTTTTGACAGCCACGTTTCGTATTTACTACAGATATAGAAAAGATGTACCGTCGAATATTAATTCTTCCTAAAGACAGGTAATATAAGATTATCATATGGCGGAAAATATAACTAACTCCATCAGCAATTTTAAATTAAACATCGTCACATATGGTACCAAGCCAGCGCCATACCTAGCAATCAGATGTTTGAATGGAATAAGCCATGACGACAAGACGCATTTTCCCTTAGCAGCAAGTTTCTTAGAAAATTATTTCTCTGGTGACGATGGTTGAGGTGAAGTCAAAAGTATTAGCACAGCGCTGGAAACTTAACGCCAACTGCAGCAAGTCATGGCAAAATATAGGTTTAACCTACGAAAATGGTGCGCTAATCATACTCAACTACTCCGCAATATCCCAGAAGTCGACACATAAGTCACAAATGTGACCAACTTAAAATTAAAGTCATACATACAACCACTCAAGGCTGTAACTAAAAGTACAATCACTTCAGATTTAGCAGGTATTTTCGATACCTTGGGACTCTTGGCTCAAGGCTGTAACTAAAAGGACAGTCACTTCAGATTTAGCAGGTATTTTCGGTCCGTTGGGACTCTTGGCTCTTGTAGTCATCAAAGCCAAGTGCTTTCGAAGTAGTCTTAAAAAACACGAAAACTTTCAGGTTAATCGGATCACTTATAAAGGTGGGATTACCAATAACACACAACTTTATGTTTTTCGGATGCATTGGAGAAGGGATATCGGATGACTATCTATATCAGAACATTTCTATCCAATAAGGCTCTTATTGTATATACATCTATTAGATGCAAAATCTGTCCATTTAATTTAACACTTTCAAGGTTGAAATTATGTGCTGTTCAGTTAGGAACTTCTTTAGCTGCAAATGTTAAACAAGATTTGGAAATGAGTATGGTATCAACATTCTACTGGACTGATTTAAAAATAGTGTTAACATGAATAAATTTTCGATCATCCTCTTTTCATACATTCGTGGCAAATCGAGTAGCTGGCGGCACGTATTGGATTGGATTCTCTACGATTACAACAAACACCTCCCTCACTGGATGTACGGTCAATTTTTCCTTCATAGAGATGAAAAACATTGGCATCCAACTTTCTGCAAAACTTCTGATGCAATAATTAGTGTAAAGAAATAGAACCCTAATTTGCTGATATCGGTCGAGTGTGGTAACCTATTGCACAGTATAAACTACGGAAATTCGTTTAAAATGCTTCAACGGGTTATGGGATATGCTCTAAGATTCTCTTATATTCATCAAAAAGACTATCAAGGCAACACTGGCCAACACTTACACCTGTCGAGCTTTATGATGCGCTGGTCCTCATTATTCGAACTACACAGCAGTCAAACATTAAAGAAGATACCTAACAATTGCTAAGTCAATGGAACTCAAAGGATCACGTCAACTCAAAAGCCTGGCACAATTTTTGTATGAAAATAATATTTTAAGAGTTGGAGGCAGATTAGAAGCATCTACCTTGAATTTTGCTGCAAAAGAACCCATTCTCTTGCCGTATAAAAACACAATCAGCAGACTATACTTTGAAGCGATAAACAAAAAAAATAAACATGGTGGTCCTATCGCACTTTTTGCCAACGCTAGAAAACGCGATCAATGGTTGCATTCAGGTGCGGGCTTTGGCTGGAACGGCTTGTAGACAGGCACTGTGTTACTGATAACGTTTAGAACGGGTGTGTGCTGTGGTCAGCTTCTGGTAGCTGCTACTTTACTGGAGACAGCTTTTGGTATGGGGTACTGTGCTGGAGACAGTTCGGGTAACGGTTACTGTGCTTAGGACAGCTTCTGGTAATGGGTGCCTGGGCTGGATAGCTAGAGATAGCTTTCTGATAACGGGTATAGTGCTGGATACAGCTTCTGGTAACGGGTACTGCGCTGGAGACCGTTAATATATTAATAAGAAATACAGGAGCTTTTATAAGCAACGGCCACAATAGAAAAGAGTGTAAAAGAAATTCGAAAGCTTTTACACTCAATAAGATGCGACGTCAAGACGAATGTGGGAGCTCTTTTTGTTAAGAACGTATAAACGTCAAATGAAAGAGGGATTCGGGAACTCTTACACCTGAAAAAACAAGAGAAATTCGTTAGCTTTTGCTGCCAACATAATGTGCGATTATAAGAGACATTCGGAAGCTACATTAATCACGTGAGTCAGGTAGACCAGCTCTCCTTAGCCAACCAAAATCTTCACCTTTTATTCAAATATAATTCCATAAGTTAAATAAAAATTGAAAACAATATGTGTTGCTTTCAATTGAAACTTTCTTGCTTGTATTTTCGTTTTTCTTTTACGCCATATTCGTTAAATATAAACATGTACCGCTTTGTTGTTAGTTCACTCATGTACTTATTTGTTATTAATAGGTTAGCGTATTTGCGATTTTGTTAACATGTTTCGTTGGTGTGTTTTATTCATAGATTTTATAATTTTTTTTTAACTTGTGACCTGCTCAATAGAAGGAGTAGTGTTTATGTACGTTTGTTTTGAATTTACCCATATCGTAAGTGACATGAAAAACTTTCGCTGGAAGACTATTCCATAAACGAATTGTGCGTCTGAAGAACGAATTCTCCCTATAATGCGTTGTGCGATTCGTTGGACAATCAACTACAAAGAAATGAGCTCTACGTTAAAAACGAGTATACAAGAAAATATGTGATTATCAGGAATCAAATCCTTTATTCCGTAAGAACAAATTCCGTTGTAGAACCGATGGAACACTGAAACACACCCTATATTGCGACGATGCTTTAACGAATCAATAGAGTTGGCTACCCTACCGTCATTAATTGTATTCCATCTTGGGTCAGATATAGGTCTTGTAAATATTGAGACGGTCAGATGGAGTGAAGATTTTCTTGCACCGTCTTAAAAAAACGAGGCACTTGAATACTTATTTTGACACTCGTAAAATGTAATCTTTCCAACGGACATCACAATGAATCCAGAACATCAAGAGCATCTGACTCCTCAATATATACATTACACATAGTTATAGATGACACCACACCACCACGTCTGTGTGTTAGAAAATAATATTGGGTCTTGCGCGCAATAAAATCGACCCGATTCGCACGAGCCCACTCGGAGATTTTTGCCAAGTTGCTTGTGAGTGTGTCATTCATATTCCGCCTTTTCGCCCCATTCTCCAGAAGGCTCAGCCTACGATCAAAAGACTACGAATGACAAATGCTGCTGTCGTCTGCGAAAGATTAGATAAGATTGAAAGTGAGAACAAAGAAGTCATTAAAAATATTAAGAATAAAGGTGGAGAAAGTACAAAGCCTTGCGGTACCCCTAAATTTAACCTGAACTCGTCTGATGAAAATCCATGTATAACCACTTTTATAGAACGATCTCTGAGAAAGCTCGATATAAATCGAGAGAAGTGACTACCAATATCACAGGCAGTAAGTTTCGATACTAGTGCCTCATGCCAAACTCTATCAAATGCCTTGGAAATATCCAGAGACACAATTTTGCCCTCACAAAAACCATGATTGGATTTGTTCCACCTCTCAGATGGTACCACCAGCAAGTCGCCAGAACAACGGCCTTTCCGGAAGCCGTATTAACGATAGCTTAGCAAATTATTGGACTCCAAATATTGGACAAGGTGATGATTAACCATACTCTTTATGAACTTGGAGGGTGCCGAACAGATTGCAATTAGGCGATAGTTTTCAGGGTTGGTAGCCTCACTCTTTTTAGGGAATGGCGTTACATTAGCAAACTTACAGCAGGATGGAAAAATACCGGTGCGATATGACGCACTGAAAAAGTTGGCTAATGAATGCGCAAGCGTCGAAAAATACTGCTTCAGGACCAGTGCTGGTATGTCATCCGGCCCAAAAGACTTGTTTACGTTGAGATTTGCAAGAACCTTTTTTACGGCATGGGCTCGAAAGAATATACTAGGCATAGTTACTGATACACTTTCAAGTGCGGACGGTAGTTGAAGGCTTTCCGGCAAGCTAGAATTACTTGCAAATAGTTTAGCCAAAAGGTTTGCCTTATCAACCGAGTTCGAGAATGTTTGGTCATTCCTTAAAAGAACTGGAATCGAGTTAGCGCTATTCATGAGTCTTCTAACGAATCACGAAAAACTCTTATTTCCCCTGTGAAAAGTAAGAACCTTTCCATGAAGGTGCTGATCGTAAAGAGCCTTCTCATGCCTAAGTACTGCGGCATACGAAGATTCGCCTGTTTGCGTAGCGAATCAATAAGGTCGCATTTATTGTTACGCCAATTCCTGAATGCTTCCTTTCTAGTTCTGACTGCTATTCTGCACGTCTGATTGAACCAAGGTTTATTTCTTGATTTAATTGAAATCTGTTGGATAGAATTTACATATCCATCCCCAGCTTAATTATTCTGACGACCATATCTGCCATGAGTCGAGGAAACAATGTTCCCAATTAAAATGCCAAAAGAAATCATTAAGTTCATCCCAACGAGCTTTTAGACATAAAAGCTGTAGGTGAGACGCCATAAAGGGCGCAAAACGAAAAAGAGGCAGAAATAGTGCAATGATCTGTCTTATCGAGAGGTGTAAGAACCGCAACTTCATACTTTCAGGGTGTGAAGTCGAGGGTGTTATTTTAGTACCCATCTACACATGATATAGATATGTGTAGGTTCATTCACCAGTTACGCAAGGTGATTATGCGCGGCAAATAGCTCAACGAATTGTGAATATTGAAATTACCAGCAACAACAATTTCACTGTTCGGGCAATTCGCAAGGATACATGATTGGATTCAGTCGAAGTCAGATATTGAAACCTCTTTCCCCGCGTTTGTACTTCTTTACAGAAAACTGAAGTTCAAAAGTGCGCCCTGAGTGTAAACTTAACCCAAAGACAGTTAAGACAGTTAAGACATACATGCCAAGAGGTTGTTGCTAATTGACTATTCAACGGCCAGTGCTATACCTTCACTGTTGCATAGTCCAACAACAATCATTCGCAAGCCGTTCGTACCCAAGGTTAAACCAGAGAGCGGAAGGAAAAGGAAAAGGAAAGAAGAAGAGTAGCACTAGCAAGGGAGTCATAAAAGGCCCAAGCCGGGTTAAAAGTATGCACAACGCAAAAACTGAAATTATTCAATTTTCTTCACTCCAGAAGGACCACCGTGTCGTCAAAATTTTAATTCGTTTTCACTTTTACATTTCATCTCGTTTTTAATTATGTATGTAATATATTGTTATTACTGTTTATCGCTCTTTTGTTTATTTTGTTTTAATGTTACACTGAGTAATATATTATTTAAGAGATGTTCAAGTTTTCTTATCTCTCTTTTCTTTTTTATCTTTATTTATCTGGTTAATGTTATTATTGTCATTTAAAATTTATTTATACTTCATTCGTCAAGTGTAGTGATTGTTTTTGTTAATTTTATTGTTGTTAACCTGTGTATAAGTTTACTGTTTATTTATTTTTTGCTTTCAGTTTATGCTGTTATTGTTATTTAAAATTTGTTATTTCGTCAAGTGTAATGATAGTTTGGTTATATCGATTTATATTTGTCACTCTTGCAATTATTGTTGTTTTAATATATATATTGAAAAGTTTAAAATGTTCAATTTTATTTTTTTGTTTTATGTCTTGTATTTAAATAAATTCATAAAAAAAAAAATTATTTCAATTCGTTAAACTTAAATAAGTATTCAAGTTTTAAGACGAGGACAACAAGCACGGACCAAACGGAAAATGACGTGTGAACAACACGGGCTATAGAACACTGAATGTTATTGTTATTATATTATGTCAAAATATAAAGGTGATCCTTAATAGACTATAGCATGTGTTCGTACAGTCTTTTGAAATATGTTGATGATTTTAGTATCCCAAGTAATCCATTTTCTGACCACATGCCATTAGTCTAAAACTGTGTCTCTAATTGCGATAGCTTAATTATACCTAGCTTGTCTCCTCGAAGAATTCGCTGGAACAATAATAATGCTTTGAAATACTCTGAAACTCTAAATCAATTTTCTAATAATGATCGTATAAATCTAGTGTAGATGAAATGTTTTTCCATTTAAAGAAGCAGATTATTCGGTCTAATGGAAACAGTAGTAATAAGTGAAATGAATGATGAAATGCTCTCCCATTTAAAGAAGCAGATTATTCGATCTAATGGAAACAGTAGTAATAAGTGCTATTTTATTCCTAAATAGAAATGATTTAATTTGAAATGTGTTCGTTTCAGAAAATTAATCTAAAGAACTTTAATATTTATAGAAAAAATCACACGTTGTTGAACAGATAGAAGTATATTGTTGCTAAAATGAAGTATCTCAGCATGTGTCGAAACAGTAAACTGGAGTATTATAACGTAAATCTAAATAAACTTAATTCCGTTAATTGCAGTAAAGAATGGTGAATGTTGTCAAATAATATGAAATCAAGTACTGGTTTAGTTAGAGAAGATCTTAAGAAGGATGACTTTTTTTCATTTTAATTCACTATTGCATAATACTTCTTCTTCAAAGGATATACATTTAAAATCTGAGTTGGAGTTATGGAAAAGAAAATATTGAAATTGTCAATAGTTATAAATATTTAGGTATAGAGCTTAACTACGATTTGTCTTTCACGAAGCGTCTAACGAATAAATTGGCTACGGCGAAAATGGCGATTACTTCAACATGGTCTAAATATATAAAGCATCTTAAGATTTTTAGCAGCAACAAACTCAAAATCTTTAAAACGGTTTCTCAATCAATAATGTTGTACGGAGCGAAAATCTGGGGTCTTAGGAAATATTATGAAGTTTAAAAATTATTCAGATTTATGATAAAAATGGTGTTGCTCTTACCGAATAATACACCAAACTATATGCTTTACTTGGAAAATGGATTAAATACTTTGTATTTCGATACTCTACAATTACTTTGACTTATATTAATAAAGTTTCAAGATTGCCTTGCCACAGACTACCATGCATTTTAGCTGAAAAGGTTATATCAAAAAAGAAAGTTTAGGCCGAGAAATGGCAAATTATAAGCGAACGTGTTGGTTTCATCCATGGAAGCTTTGATAATCCACTCTGGAAGCCTATTTTACAGCTTCTGAAAACTTTTGAAAAAAGTCAACTTCTTGACTCTGCTAGTGGCTTACAATTTCACAACCTCTATTCTCGATTACGTTATGGCCCCTCTTCAATTGTCAGTATTTTCGTCAGATTATATTCTTATTATTTCGTCATATATACATATTAATAAAAAAAAGAGGTGGACTATTGGATCTTAATGGAAGAGCATTTAGAAATTCTACAGTTAGCTGTTGTAACTTGGATGTTTCGGAAAATACTTTCCACTTTATTGGAGTATGTCCTATATTCCGGTATAATTATTTGGGTAGAATCAATCTAAATTTAAATGAAGTTATGAACATACTAAATGGCATTGGTTTTGATTATAGCTTGCTTTATAACTATCTGGATGTTTGTTTAAAGTATAGAAAATTAATAATCAATGAATTTGATTGATTCGGTGAATGCACTATATATTGTTACGTTTTTACCTTTTTAAAAACGTGTTTCTATGGGTTCGTAGATTGTAGTTAAACTAAAATAAATTTCGTGTTTGGTTTTAATTAAAAATCTTTAATTCAACACAGTTTTGTGTACCACTGCTTGTAATCTTTTTACAAGCAATAACAATTTTTATTCTTAATTACTCTGTCTGTTTACAACTTTGTAAACAACAACAATTACTCGACAGATCTTTCTTCCTAAAGATCTTCCAACCCGATCATGGCTATTACTTAGGTTCGATCACAACCTTTTCAACCAGAGGTTATCCACGTTTAACTCTCTTTACGTTAGCTCCAACTAAACTGGTTTTTTACTTCACGAGTTTACTCCTTATAAACTCTCTTCACACAAACTGTACTCGCTGAGCTTACTTTACTTAAACTGCACTCGCTGAGTTTACGACACATAAACTGATTGCTGTTCGCATCGATGTGCTTTTTATATGGCTGAGTAAGCAATACATCGAAAGCTCTCGAACCTCTCGATATTTCAGGTAGATTCCATTTATTTCTTTTATTTTCTTTTTAGTTCTTATGTAGCTATGCGAATGTAATTTACTTTATCGATGCTAAAGATTGTTGTTGTAGATTTGGTTATTTGTAAACAGCACGTATAGTTGTTCTTGCAGCTTTTGTTTATTTGTTTTAGTGATGTAGTAAACGCAGGGATGCCCAACCTTATTTTTGTAAGAATATTATATTATCTTTCTTTTTTTGATAAAATTTAGCGTTAAGAATACAAAAAAGAAAATAATTTTTGTATTAGCTTTACTTCTTGCTAATATGGCTCACAACTAAAAGTTACGCCAATTTAGATAATTGTAACAATTGTAAAACTGAAATTGTAAATAAATATTTATGTATATCTATTAAATAAATAAATAAGAAATAAAAAAATAAAGGTGATTAGTTATATATTTCTGTAACGTTACGCTACACACCTAGCCCGAGAAACTCTCCAAAATCAAAACTTCTTGAGCAAAAAATGAGAAGTTTACCTGAAACAAGGGTGACTCCAACAAGACACTTTATCAATGCAGGAATGGTTTATTGTGGCCCAACATGGGTTCAAATCAAAAGAAAGGCAAAAGACCCCAAAAGGCGTATATTGCGGTTTTCTGTTGCTGTTGTTTCTGTTGCAATCTAAAAGACAAAATGGAGGACGGCTTAGAAAATCTCGTAAAACTGAAAAATGAGGTGCAGTAAAATTAGTTGGCAATGCAGCGAAGTCATTATTTGGTGTTCTTGATTCTAAGTATGCCGAACAAATGACTGACACCATCAACACCATAAACGACAATTAAGTCCATTTGCAAAATCTTGTTTCTCGACTATAGCCTTAATCTTATAAAGTAGACTGAATGAAGCCCGTACTCGAGCTAATTTTGGAAAAAAGAATCTTGTCTCTCAGCGTTCAGTTAATTGTGATTGTAGACAATCTACAAAAAATGCATACGTCTATGATTAACTTATTAGCTGATACCTATCGTGGTCAGATCAGTCCCGTTCTGCTGACCCCACACCCATTTTCTACTGAAGTAGATAACATAAATCTTCCAGCAAACACTACCAGTGGTAGATATCATTCAGTAAGGTATAGTAACAGCTAGCTCATGCATCAATTTTAAACCAGCACATTATTTGCACGTTGCCCATATCATTGGCGAGTCAAAATGAATATGATTTATTTTACCTTTCGCCAGTTCCTCAGCTATTAAATAGTTGTTTAGTAGTTATTAGACCGACCTCGCAAATGATGATTCTCAACTCTAACCGTGATGAATACTCTCCATTGGATAACACTTAACTCCTTGAATGCAAGACACTTGAACACAATATACATACATTTATGCATGAACATCTAAGCCACATATCTTAAGGGTGCACCAATTTGTAGCTGCAAGATACATTTATTTAGCAATGATGCTGACTCAAGTTGCAATATAGAGGTGATTGCCAACAAAATGTGTGGTACCAATTATATACAAAGAATTAGTGGCTCTGCGACTAAACAACAATTTAAATTAAGTACGGTGGGCAAAGGAAAGAGTAACTTCAAGCTTCTGCAAGAAATCGGGCTGCTTCACTGCCAGCAGGATGTACAGTGAAAAACGATGTCATGGTAATAATTTGAGAGCTCTCACTGAGGCCATTTTGCTCTGTATTTTTCCACTTGTTTTCTCTTTAGTTTTCTTTATTTATTTTTTTCCTATGCGTGTGAGTACTTACGGGTAAAAATAGAAGAGAAGATCTGCTCTTTGCGGGAATCTGATTTATATTGAGTATCTCTTTAGCTATATATTTTAAGGAAAAAATTTCGTTCTCTTTAATAATAGTACCAATATTTTTCTATTTGGTGAGGGTTAATGACTATAATTAAAAATTAAACTAATGAAATTTGCGCTAATTAATTTGGAAAAATTTCGGTTCGTTTCTTTACTTATAATTACACACATGATCAATCATGATCCGAACAAATTTAGTCGAAATAAATTTCAAAATATGTATTTTACATTTTCCTTAGAATAAATAACATATATTCCGAAATAAATTTCGAGCATTTATATAACATTTTTATTATTTAGTAGTATTCTCAATACAGTATTTTAATTTCCACAATTATAATAACAAAATTTAGAAAATTATATTACTTTTCGCAAAATCAACAATTATTTGCTAAAAACATTATTAATAGTCCTATTTCTGACTTCACTTGGCAGACTGTTATACAATTTAAGGCTTTTGTACAATTACTTATTTGCAATTCTCACCGCTTATTCCTTAACGTGCCAATTTCATTAACCCTAAGAGTAACGACGGTCTGATTTTGTACTTTAATTATTGTTAATTTTTCCTTAAACTGGGTATCAAACGTCCAGTGCCTTCGTTAGCACCCAAACGCCTAATTATCGCTATTTTTTGTTCTTAAACTGGATATAAATAGTCTAGTGCCTTAGTTAGGCCCCTAAACGTCTGGTCATTAAAGTTTTAGACTGGATGTCGCTCATCCAGTGCCTTGGTTGGGCCACCAATCCATATGAAGATAATACAAAGGGATAAGTCGTGTAACGGTCAGAATCGCCAATATTTGAAGTTCCATCCCTTTATTTCTGTAAGGAAAATTCTTATTGATTTCTAAATCTTCAGTTATATATCTGATTGATTGATTTGCAAACAATCGACTCTGTAAGACTCACTCTATTGTTAACGCAATACTGATCATTGAAAATTTTAATTCGCAAATATGCCTTCTAATTCTCGTAACTCCAATCAGAATGCCAAGGAGCATTTCTTGTTTAATGCCGACCATCTTCTGGAATTTTGTGAAAGGTTTCAGAGAACTCCAGCAGGGGATCAAACTGTATCGATGTTGGAGGTAAAGCTCAAAGATTTCGAAAATAGATGGGATAAACTGGTTTTAATGGATAATTCCATTACACAGAAAATGAAACAGCTTATCAAAAGTACGAGGACTGTATAGAATCGCACTACGAGTGCCACTCGAAGATATAGGAACTACTAAAAAATTCGCGCTTGGACAATTCAATCAATTCGAAAGGTCAGTCTACTCCCAGTGAACAATACAGACAATTTAACCACAATGAATATACACGACTCTGGTGATTGCGTTAAACTTCTTCCGTGTGATACTGAGGTTTTCGAAGGAAGTTATGAAGAGTGATCTCATTTCGGACATGTTCACTGCGGTATATATCAACCGCTCCAAGTTGAGCTCAGTGAAAAAACTATATAATCTTCGAAATAAAACGCTAGGCGAAGCATGTGATATAGTAGAGAAATATAACTTATCGTATGAAAACTTCAATCACGCATTTACGGCACAACAGCAGGTTGATTACAAATATTGCAACAATTGTTTAGGATCATCACATTTGAAGGCAAATTACAAACATACTTGTCTCCATTGCAAGAAGGCACACCACACTCTGTTGCACATAGTAAAGGCATCCAACAGCACAACTCTAAAAACTGAGGGATCTCGTGCGAAAAATACCTCAAATAAACTAGTTAACACTCAAAATTCAACGTATATCATTAATAACAACGACTCGCTAACCGAGCGCCCTTCTCAAGCTGATTTTATACTAGGCAACAATTATGAGCATTATATCAATGTAGATGGGACTGAAAAAAATGTATGTGGCCAAGCTTCCGTGTACAACATCGTCTTCGGATGGGTTCTCAGCGGCCCAGTAAAGATTCAAGAAACCTAACCTTTAACAACGGCAGTTATCCCATTTGGTGCTTTGGAACTCAAATATCTTTTACGGAAATTTTGGGAGGATGAAGAAGTACCCACATCCCGTACTAACGGAAGAACGTTGTGAGAAACTTTATTCGGACACAACCACTCGTCAGGAAAATGGTAAGTATGTAGTAAGACTACCATTCAAACCTGAATTTCCCCCTAGACTCGTCGAGATATGTTGCTCTTGCTCAATATTCTCAAATATAGAAAACTCTGATCAAAAACCCTGAACTAAAAACTCAATATCACGGTGTATTACAGAAATACTTGGATTTGGATCACATGGAGAAATCTTCACCATGGGAAATTGTTTCTGAGACAAATATTTCTTATTCTACTTACCGCATTATGCTGTAGTTAGACCTGATCTTAAAACGACAAAGGTTAGAGTGGTATTCAATGCCTCAAGAAAAAATCCCATTTTTCCCTTAATGATGTCCTCCATACAGGCTCCACTCTACAAAACGACTTGATAACTATTATCCTTAACTGGAGAAAGTATCAATATTATTGGTGATATATGGAAAATGTATCGCCAAATTTTGCTGCATCCAGAAGATAGACCCTACCAAAGAGTACCTTTTCTAAGGCAACAAAGTGGGCCGGTGGAAGATTACCAGCTTAAAACAGTAATCTTTGGAGTAATTGTGCCTTTTTAGGCGATACGGACCCTCCTTCAACTGGCATCAAATTCGGAAGCACGATATCCTAAGTCAACCACCTTTCTGCGGTCCGAAACCTATGTCGATGACATACTGTCCGGAGGACATTCTCTTGAGAATATACTGTGCGCACATAGCCAGCTCATTAACGCGCTAAAATCAGCAGGCTTCCCCTTAAAAAAAAATCACTGCAAATAATCCTCAATTACTTGCTCATTTACCAGAGAAGAAGACATATGATTCGGAGTTATTACGCTTCCACCACTCAAGTACTGCGAAAACGCTTGGATTCATCATCTTCTTCTACAAGCAATATGGTGACACGTATCGACTCATTTCAACCCGGTCGATCTTGGAAGTCGAGGATGTAAACCACATGAACTCTCAAACAACCTTCAATGGTGGTTTGGGCCATCGTGGTTATCCAAGTCTGAAACAGAATGGCTTCAACGTAATCCATTAATAATAGTAAACGATGCATGCAGAGATCGAGTAGGATGATATCTATGTAGATTCTCCTATTACACCAGAGGCCTATGGGTCATGTGTTATGCACCAAGCCGTACTGAACTATCCACTTCAGAGTTGAAGGCTGTGAAAATCAGACTACTTATCACAGAAAGCATTTATGCTGTCGAATGTGAATGCTTGCGAAATTCTGGGAATGTTCCAGAGAAAAGTCCCTTAAGCACCCTGAACCCATTTCTTGATTTGAATCTGATAATATGTGTAAACGGGAGAATGACTCAGTCGTTTCTTCCATATAGCGAGCGCTATTCAATTATCTTACTAGAAAACTCTCATTTTTGCTGTTTATATCTCAATCATTTGCACACATTCTTATGTCACGCAGAATGCTCACAAATGCGTCATATGGTTCAAACTGAATTTTACATATTCAGGCTAAAACCACTGGTAAAAGCGATACTTTCTAATTGTAATACTTGCATTATCTACAGACAAAACCCATATACCCAAATAATGACCTTTACCTCCAGAAATAAGTAATTTATCCCCGCCATTTCAAGTTTATGGCACAGATTTCGCTAAAAGTTTCTTACGTAAGAAAATCCCTTTCTGCAAAAAGTATTTGTCTGCTTTGCACAAAGGCGATACACTTAGAACCATGTTCTGACTTATTCTCGACGGCGTTTGAAGCTGCGTTCTCTCGCTTCGTTGGGAAGCGGGCGCTCCCCCAGAGGGTGGCAAAAACTTTTTGGGAGCTAGTAGAGCGCTCGAGAACGAATTTTTGGACAATATAGCAAAAGACACCGCTCAGAAATATATCGCTCATTGATTTCAGTGGAAATTCATTCCACCTCACGCTCCTCACATAGACGGCAGTTGTAAAAAGTTTCAAGTTTCACTTCAAACGTTTTACACGTCTAAAATCCTTGCGAAAATTGAAGGCATACTTAATTTCTCGTCTAATTTCCATATTATTGGAAGACCATCTGATCGAAACGCTCTTACCCCCGGTAATTTTTTAAGAGGTGCTCCGGTAATGGCTTTCCCGGAACAATATGGCGAAAGTAAGTCTCTGATTAACAGATGAGAAAGGCTAAAAGTTGTGCACCACCAATTCTCTATCCGGCGGAAGGAGGATTACTTGAAAACATTACATAAACGATACAAGTGGAAGAACTCTACGATCAATGTTCAGGTTGGGGATCTCGTTGTTATAATGGATGACTTACAACCCCATGGGAGTGGCATTTAGGGAGAAAGAACAAACTTATCCAGTTCAGATGGGAATACACGTACTGCAGACATACGGACAGCAGCGGGAATAACGACCCGACCTATAATCAAACTTTTTTTTGCCATATATAAACAATGAGGATTTTCCTTGGGAACATATGTTACTCATATTTTATTCATACCCGCAATTTGATACAGTTTCTTTCACTAATAGAAATATTAAATAGAATATTCAAAATAAAGAGTTAACTACGAGAGAAACTCGTCACCATTGCATATTTGTTTTAAGTTTCTTTATACCTACAAATATCTCATACTATTAATTTTTTATTACATTAGGAACCAAACGCAAAATCAGTATGGATCGTGACGTGTATAATTGTGCAGTCTGCAAGCACCTTCATCCATTAGAGTTCTGCAAACGTTTTAAAAGGATGAATGTGCATAAAAGGGAAGCGGTTGTGCAGAGATACAATTATTGTGTAAATTGTCTAGCTAAAAGCCAAAATTTACGAGGTTGTACTTCAATGGCTGCATGCAGAAAGTGTGATCAATTTCATCACACGATTTTACATGAAACGATTCTGGTCAAGAAATTAAGTGTCCAATACCAATTAAAACCAACAGCACGACGTCAACCAAAGGAGCAACCAAAACCACAAAAGGAGGAACAACCATCATCCAGTAAACTGGCAACTTTATTCGCAACACCAAACTAGAAGCCATACGATCTCTTGCCCAGGTGTTATTAACTGAGTAAATAATATTTGGCTCACGTCAAGGCCGGCGCCATGTCCAAAGATCTTTGAACACAAATCAGAACTCATTAATTTTAAATTTATTCTCTGCTTCTTATTAAAATGTAAATTTTTTTCTTGTAACGCAAATTAAAAAAATGCTAAATATATTTTTCCAATTTTAGTGGAAAACTTTATATTTGACTCTAAGAAATCAACTTTTCTTTTAATTTTTGATATTAGTATTACTTGATTTTCATACTTTTTAAAAGAAAAACATTAAATTAGAATTTAAAAATCCACAATTTGTGAACTTTTGTATAATTATTGATTACTTCTAAATTTATACTGTTATATGTAATATACCTTCATATATAATTAATACCTATTGTATAATTACACAAACACAGATCAAAACTTAAGTCTATTCGGTTTTAATTAAAAATAATTTAAACTACTAGATCGGACGGTTATTATTCGACCGACTTTAACCGGTTTTTTGGTTTTGTCGAATACGGTTTTTTCAAAATCTTCATTTTTCGAATACTGAATAAACCGGTTAATTTAAATAAGTATAATTTTTATACGTTTGTATATTTTTTTTATTGAAAATATGCTCATCGTTTAACTATTTGTATAAATTTAATTATTTTTGTATATATGACAGCCTTGAAAGTCTCACAAAGAACGTGAACACCAAGGTAGATCGAAAAGGATATGCCCTCTTGAGCAAAATCACCCTTGGCTCATCTTCTGTAAATAAATATTGATTTTTATATATGGAGAGTGATCAACTAGACTCATTAAAAGCCATTAAACCCACAAACGCCGGTTCCGAATGCCAGATATATTAACTAGTGAAGTTTTTAACAGCGTAAATACACACAACCAACCGCTAGTAATGTTGTGAGGTGATATCGCAGTTGAAAATTGTCAGATGGTGTGGCCTGGGATTGAACCGATGACTTCTTGGTTGGAAGGTAGGTTCTTACCTAACATACCACACTATAAAATACGTGATGCATAATTAACATATAGTGCTGCTCGAAATCTAAGCAAATTTTCTTTTCGAGGCAATTAAGGACTTGTATATTACGAATAAATTTATTCAAAGTAAAACATTTAATTTTTGTTATCTTAGGCATATAAATTATAACTATAATAACAAGCCTTTAATATTATTCTCTATCAAGTAATACAACAAAAACGAAATTAGCTCCTTGAGTAGCTGTTCGAATTTCAGTACTTTGTGTAATAAACTCTGTTTTTTATGGTCCGCGCACACCGTTTTGGTATAGTTTTTATGTGATTTGTTAGAATTATTGTTAGTATTGATTGCCACTTTAATTTTAAGCTCTCCATCAGCCTCTGCTAATTTGTAAAAAGACGTGGTCCAGCTCTGCGCTTCAAGAACTAGAAACAATTTTATTTAAATAAAAGAACCGGTTAACCGTTTATTCGAATTACTCGAAAGCCGGTTTTTGAAAAAAGTCGAATAATCGATCTCCCTAAGAATTATACAGACATACATACATACATACATACAGCCAATGGAATCAAATAATGCGGAATCTAGAATAAATAAGAGAATTATAATTATTATAACGTGGACTTAAAAAACTTACCTCTTTGGCAATTCGATCTCTATACTCAAGGTAAATATCCCTAAACACTTTAAATAGAAAAGAGCAATAGTTAATCCACTAAGTTTCTTCCTCTATTCCCACTCAACACCTTACACTGCATTTGCTTGATAAGCATATACAGTGACAAACCCTTTTTATGGAGCTGGCCTTAGTATTTACCCCCTCTACCAACTTTTATAAAAGAAAAATTGTTTAAAAAGTAGGCCAAGGGTTATTCTCAATAAGTGACCCAGTATTGGCAAAAATTATAGCAGCGAAGTTGGTTGATGGGTGCTTGTATTGTCATTGGGAAAATACAGATGGGAAAACTTCATCCAATGTAATAGTAATGCCTCCTCCAAAATGAATGACGTTTTAAATGAGTTCCATAATGAACCTAGCTTAAGACACCTTGATGTGACAAAGACACTTGTAAAACTTAAACAACGCCTTTGGTTGGATATTAGCAAGCAGTGGTGGATTGGATAGCAAATTGTAACCAGCGTATTACAGCTAAAGGTCCAGTAAGAATAAGCTGAGGTCAGCTGCAACAATATAACTCGGAAGCATCCTTCAAGCGGATAGCGATGGACATAGTAGGCCCTCTTCCTGTCAGTAATGCCGGAAATATGTAATATACCTTCATATATAATTCATACCTATTGTATAATTACACAAACACAGATCAAAACTTAAGTCTATTCGGTTTTAATTAAAAATAATTTAAACTACTAGATCGGACGGTTATTATTCGACCGGCTTTAACCGGTTTTTTGGTTTTGTCGAATACGGTTTTTTCAAAATCTTCATATTTCGAATACTGAATAAACCGGTTAATTTAAATAAGTATAATTTTTATACGTTTGTATATTTTTTTTATTGAAAATATGCTCATCGTTTAACTATTTGTATAAATTTAATTATTTTTGTATATATGACAGCCTTGAAAGTCTCACAAAGAACGTGAACACCAAGGTAGATCGAAAAGGATATGCCCTCTTGAGCAAAATTACCCTTGGCTCATCTTCTGTAAATAAATATTGATTTTTATATATGGAGAGTGATCAAATAGACTCATTAAAAGCCATTAAACCCACAAACGCCGGTTCCGAATGCCAGATATATTAACTAGTGAAGTTTTTAACAGCGTAAATACACACAACCAACCGCTAGTAATGTTGTGAGGTGATATCGCAGTTGAAAATTGTCAGATGGTGTGGCCTGGGATTGAACCGATGACTTCTTGGTTGGAAGGTAGGTTCTTACCTAACATACCACGCTATAAAATACGTGATGCATAATTAACATACAGTGCTGCTCGAAATCTAAGCAAATTTTCTTTTCGAGGCAATTAAGGACTTGTATATTACGAATAAATTTATTCAAAGTAAAACATTTAATTTTTGTTATCTTAGGCATATAAATTATAACTATAATAACAAGCCTTTAATATTATTCTCTATCAAGTAATACAACAAAAACGAAATTAGCTCCTTGAGTAGCTGTTCGAATTTCAGTACTTTGTGTAATAAACTCTGTTTTTTATGGTCCGCGCACACCGTTTTGGCATAGTTTTTATGTGATTTGTTAGAATTATTGTTAGTATTGATTGCCACTTTAATTTTAAGCTCTCCATCAGCCTCTGCTAATTTGTAAAAAGACGTGGTCCAGCTCTGCGCTTCAAGAACTAGAAACAATTTTATTTAAATAAAAGAACCGGTTAACCGTTTATTCGAATTACTCGAAAGCCGGTTTTTGAAAAAAGTCGAATAATCGATCTCCCTAAGAATTATACAGACATACATACATACATACATACAGCCAATGGAATTAAGTAATGCGGAATCTAGAATAAATAAGAGAATTATAATTATTATAACGTGGACTTAAAAAACTTACCTCTTTGGCAATTCGATCTCTATACTCAAGGTAAATATCCCTAAACACTTTAAATAGAAAAGAGCAATAGTTAATCCACTAAGTTTCTTCCTCTATTCCCACTCAACACCTTACACTGCATTTGCTTGATAAGCATATACAGTGACAAACCCTTTTTATGGAGCTGGCCTTAGTATTTACCCCCTCTACCAACTTTTATAAAAGAAAAATTGTTTAAAAAGTAGGCCAAGGGTTATTCTCAATAAGTGACCCAGTATTGGCAAAAATTATAGCAGCGAAGTTGGTTGATGGGTGCTTGTATTGTCATTGGGAAAATACAGATGGGAAAACTTCATCCAATGTAATAGTAATGCCTCCTCCAAAATGAATGACGTTTTAAATGAGTTCCATAATGAACCTAGCTTAAGGCACCTTGATGTGACAAAGACACTTGTAAAACTTAAACAACGCCTTTGGTTGGATATTAGCAAGCAGTGGTGGATTGGATAGCAAATTGTAACCAGCGTATTGCAGCTAAAGGTCCAGTAAGAATAAGCTGAGGTCAGCTGCAACAATATAACTCGGAAGCATCCTTCAAGCGGATAGCGATGGACATAGTAGGCCCTCTTCCTGTCAGTAATGCCGGAAATCGTTATGTTCTCGTCGTGATGGACTATTTCAGTAAATGGTCGGAAGTGTATGCCATACCGAATCAAGAGGCGAATACAATTGTAAATGTTTTTGTAAACAATCCGATATGCCGCTCTGGGGTGCCAATAGAGTTACATTCAGATCAGGGCAGAAATTTCTAGTCTGTTATATTCAAAGAAATGTTTGAGATGTACGGTATACAGAAGACTTGAACGCTACACCCCGAGGCTGAACGAATGGTGGAACGACCTAATCGAGCTCTAAAGGAATACTTGCGAAAAGTAGTGAGCGAGCGACAAAAAGATTTGGACAAACATATTTCGCAGTTTCTATTGGTTTACCGATCAGGTAAACTTCGCAGGTCCTGCGAAGATTATTTTTGGAACTGAGCTAAAACTGCCTGATGACTTATGATGTTTTCTTTTCTACCAAAAGATGTACAACTTAATTAAAAAATGCAATTTTATGTTTGTTTCTTAAAAATGTTTCGCTCTCTGCGAGTGCGGTATGCTTAATTCTAAAAAATTTACTCGTGCCAATAGTGGAAGGCATTGCATCTTACGACATGTATAAACCGAGAGTGCTGATAATAGCCAGATAAAATTTAAAAAAGGCGCCTGATATCGTTATCCAATTTTGAAGTTAATTCTTTAATTTTTTTTTGTGGAGTAACCTTAAGGAAACATTACATTAATGCTACATGGTCAGTTATATAAAAAAATTGCATTCCGTGTTAGAAGTGGTAAAAAAAATTTTTGATATAAAAAGAGTTCAAAATTTGAAGTCGAAAAATCAGTAATTTGGCAAGTCCTTTTCATATATACATATTTTACTGAAAAAAAAAAACAAATGATACATATGTACATATTTTTAAATCTAAAAACCTTAAATCTAAATATAGATAATGCTGCTTCTATTTTATTTGTGAAAATTAAAATAAATCAGTTATTAGATTCATCTTTACAACTTTTTTATTTTGCAAAACTAATTTTTTAATTAACTGGCAAGCACATGGCATCCCACTTTTTAATATTTGTGTTATGTTCTTCTCAAATCTAAAATTACATTATTGCAGTGCTGGTCAGCCATTTTTTAATCCACCTTTTAACAGGGTGATACTTTTTTTGTAGAAAAGGAAATAACATTAGAATTTGGTGTCAAACCTGCCGCAGAATGAGTCACCGAAAAACAGAAAAGTCTCAATGAGCTTCGTGAATTGTGCGAACACGAATCAAAATGGTAAGCGAATCAAAATGAAAGCTAGATATGATAGAGCAGCAAATACTTAGGGCTTTCTGGTTCTACTCTAAAACTGGAAACTAACTGGGAAGGACATTACACTCAAAAATCGTAGGTAGTATTAACTAAAAAATTTAGTAAACCTTCAACGAAAAAATATTCATTCATAGATATTCAAGTCTACACATGTTTTCTACAAATCTACATAAATTTTGTTGAAAACAATGATTTTTCTTCAATTTAACAAAATAATTTTTATAAAAATAACGTATTTACATAGAACCTGCTGATTTGAATAAAATTTGGTTAAGTATAGTAAAATTTTTGTAAATTTAACTAAAATTTTTAAGATTAACTATTATTTACCTAAAACTAAATAAAGTTACTATAATAAAAATAACGAAAAAATTTAGTTATTCTTTAGTCATATTGAATAACTGTTTTTTGTTAATTGAAGTAAAATTTAGTAGAATTGAAGAAAATTCGTTAAATTTACTATAGGAATGTAAAAATAAGGAAATTTCGTCAATTTAATTTATTTATTATATTAAAATTGAATAAACATAAGTTAAAGTTACCAAACGTATGTAAAATTTAAAAAATATCAGTTAATTCTACATACTTATTTAGAAAAAAATAACAATTCATAATTTATATTTAATTCCGAAATTATTCATAAAAGCAAAATTAAAATTCTTGGAATTTAATATGAGTTAATTATAATACTTGAAAATTATAAATGCTAAAATTACTAATAAATAAATATTTGATATTAAAAATAAACAATTTTTTTTTTAATTACTGAAGACCTGTAAATATAAAGAAATTTTCTTTAATTCAACTCATGTATTTTTGTAAAATTAACTAAAAATTGATTAAAGTTACTAAAGGCATGTAAAATTAAAAAAAATTTGTTAATCTTACCTACTTATTTTAGTAAAATTGAATATTTTCTTTAATTTTACTAATAGGTCGGTAAAATTTATGAAATTTCATTAATTTAACTTATATAATAAACTTTTTGCTGCTGCGGTATGGTAGGTAAGACACCCGCCTATCAACCAGAAGGTACTCGGTTCAATACCAGCCCAGACCATCTGAAAAGAAAGGAAAAAGTTTTTTAACAGCGGTATCACTTCATAACATTAGCTAGTAACTGGTTATGAGTATTATTGAAAACTTCTCTAATGCATTTGCCGTCCGGAGCCGGCATTAATTGGAGGTCCCTTTCAATGAGTCTAAAAATAGAATCGGTAGCAGCTCTGTGAGAGATCCTCATGTTCCTTCATGGAATGTTATGGGAATTAATATATATATGTATGTAATGTATAGATGCATGTAATGTAAAAAAATCGTTCATTTTACCTACTTGTAAAATTAAATATATATATTTTTTTTAATTTACTAAAAGGTCTGCAAAATTGAAAAAATTTCGTTAATTTAACTTAGTTGTTTTAGTAATTAAAAAAATCGAAGCTGGCGTTGGAAAAATTTATTTACAATTTTAGTTTTATGTCTGCTACGAACCTGAGTAGATCTTAAAAAAAATTTAGTGAGTGTTTTTCAATTAAAAAATAATAATAATTTAAAGTGAGTTTTTTCTTAATTTAAAATTTTTAAAAATTAAGTGCTCAAAATTAAGCAACCGATATAAATAAACTGAGGCTGTAGTAAGTATGAGCTATTTCTTTTGTTTATATTGTAGTTTTAAAAGAAGTATTATTAGGAATATTACTATTTAAAACAACTCGGAAAGAAGCCCCAAGGCATACTGTACTAAAAATACTTCAATATATTGGGAAAGCTAAAACAAACTGGCGTTGTCCAAAAGATGGCATAATCATCAAAAACTTCGGTTGGTCAGCAGAAGAGGACTGTAGACGTAGGTAAGGGCTATACAATTTTATTTATAGAATTAAGTTCACATGATTTAATTTTTTATGTCTAATTAGATCCTGCTGAAGAAAATACTGAGGAAAGCTTTAAAGCAATACGTCTCGATAACTACACTTTGGTGGAAATTGAAAACCAAATTATAGACAAATGGCCGCAACTAAAAAACCACTTGGTTTTAAGTTGGTATGTACATATGTTATTTCAAAATAAAAACGTCTAGTATTTAGAATGACATTCTTTAACTTTTATAAATAGGATTTTAAAAAATGTATGTTCGGCTAATTTTTTCAGATCGATATGTATTTCATGCGCTTATATATACCCAAAATCAGAATTGATACGTAAATACAAGCGTTTTCTTAAAAATTTGCCCGGTATTGGAAGATCGCATTATAGACAAAGCAAATAAAATTTTATGTAATACTATGGAAGAAATGACAAACATAAGTGAAAGTAAGTTTACATTTTAATCATATTAAATGTTATACTATACCTACGTACATATATACATATGTACATATCTTATAAGTATTTTTATTTTTTTAGATGGTCATTAATGACAAAAAATATGTACAAGATTTTCTATACGAGATTCCCTGTACTCGCTAAGTTTACTACAAATAAACTGTTGTTCGCAGCGATGTGCTTTTTATATGGCTGAGTAAACAACACATCGAAAGCTTTCGAACCTCTCGATATTTCAGGTAGATTCCATTCATGAAGAAACAAACAAAGATGACGCCGACAGGTTTTCAAACTAATTTTCTATTGCGCATGTACGTCATAATAGAATAAAATTTTCTGTATTATATGAAATTTTAACGAAAATTGTGAAAAAAAAGAATATTATGTTTTTTTTTCATATGTAACCTATACAAAATTTATTTTAAATTGTTAAATAAGTTAGTATTTATCAAAACTAAACTAAATATTACACTCATATTTATGTAAAATAAAATATAATTTAAATGTGTCTAAAGAAATTTTTTATATATAAATGCACTTCAAAATCATTTTAGGTTTTATTAACGCACACAACTGAGAAGTTGTTCGATTAAATGAAAATAATATTTTTAAACATAATTAAAATTAAATATACATTATTATGTTTTCTGAAAGTGCTTACTTTTGAAGAATTAGTTACTTTTTAAATAATACTAAAAATTAAAAAAAGCCTCTGACTTTAAAACACTCATTATTTATTTATACTTTTACCACAAAACTTAACGTATTTGACTAGCTTATCTATCGGCATACACCAACACTTTATCATGTTATCGGCTCCAGACTTCAATCTTGGTTAAACAATAAATTTTTTTAAAATTATTTGTAAAAATCCTCTACATGTAAGAAAAACTAATTCTGTTAAATTTTTTTAATCTTAAAATTATTGTATAAAAAAGCCTAAACACGTCAATCAGAATTAAAAAAAAAAATTAATATCAGGCTTATACGCAACGCTGTGCCATAATAAGTTAATAAGAAAAAAAAAAGAAATTAATTATACCAAGTTTTTTTTATTATACATTTTATAGTCGAACACCTCAATTTTATATTTAATTTTATTACTTTTATTCCATTTTTTGTTTATAATTAATTATTGATAATTTTCTTTTACTTCGAAGATACCACAAAAAGGTCTATGCTTACGTCACGCACACTCTCAGCGAGAGAGAGAAAAACTAACGCAAAGCGCAGGTTTTATTTTCGTTTTAGTTCTTATGTAGAAATGTAAATATCTACTTTTTTCAGCTCTTAGTATTTGTTGTTGTTTGTTATTGTTCGTTACTTGTTTTCTTTGCTGTTAGTTTTTGTTGTTGCTGCGTTATTTTTATTTACTTTATCTCTGCTATTGTTTGTTGTTGTCGATTTTGGTTATTTATAAACAGCACGTATAGTTGTTCCTGCAGCTTTTGTTTATTTATTTTAGCGGAGTAATAAACGCAGGGCTGCTCGACCTGATTTTTGTAACAATATGTTAATCTTAAGCTTGAAACAGCTTTATTTAGTTGTGAATTTACGTTTTTTAGTAAATCTTTTTAATGTTATGAGAATTTTCATGTTCCTTTTTTTCAGAGGTATTTCTAATTTTTTTTACTGTTCACAAGACTATTACGAATTGAATTATAATAATTATAATTGAATTATAATAATTATTATATATCGTAATACAGTGCTTAAATTGCTTGCTTTAAATTAGCAATAGCACTAAAATTTTAGCTTTGCTTCAGTTTTTAGCTTCAAAATAAGCAACTGTATTGCCGAATGCTTACTGAAAACTTTAAAAAATAATAGGCAAAAGTAAAAAGCAAAAGCAAAAAAGGAAAATTGTAAATAACTTGCTTAATATTACTATTCGTATGTTCTATGCTTAAGCAGTCAGCAGAGCAACTATTTTATGAAGAATTGCTTTTGCTGTAAGCAATAAGTTGTTTACTTTATGTTTGCTTTTGCTTAACTGTTTACTACTTATTCATTAACTACGTTGGTGTTGCTTGAATTTCATGATCGTTTGTCATTTCATGGAGGAAAATGGTCAAATTATTTTTTATTTACTTATTTTAATGTTATGACTCTTTGATTATAATAAGCACATTATAGTAAACAGTAGGGAGATCGGACATTTATTATTCGACCGGCTTTAACCGGTTTTTTGGTTTTGTCGAATACGGTTTTTTAAAAATCTTCATTTTTCGAATACCGATTAAACCGGTTAATTTAACACGAATAACCGGTTAATTTAAATAAGTATAATTTTTATACGTTTGTATGTTTTTTTTATTGAAAATATGCTCATTGTTTAACTATTTGTATAAATTTAATTATTTATATATATATATATATATATATATATATATATATATATATATATATATATATATTCAAGGTTGTCATATATATATATATATATATATATATATATATATATATATATGACATATATATATGACGTCTCACAAAGAACGTGAAAATCATCAATCTACAACAATACATTAAACAACAGGGCATTTTGTGATACGTTAATGTCAAAATGAGCCCGCGGTGAAATAAGAAAGCAGCTGTCAAAACTGAAAAAATAAAAATAAACGAGAAGAAAAACACAAAAAAATAAATAAAAAATTAAATTTTAGTTTTCTTTAAAAAATAGACAAATAATATCAGAAAATGTTTAAAACAACGATGATGATTCGAATATCACATCAAAAATACACCAACGTTTCTAATTGGCGATACATTTCTTAAAAACATGTATAAATGAGCCAATTGATTGTATTTTTCTTAGCGGCAGCAAATTAGAAGAAAAGTTTGGAATTATTTATTTATAAAAAAACACAAACATTCTGCAAAAACAATACACATATTCACTAATTTACACAAAAATTTTTCAAATTTTCACAACGAGTACGAGTTACGAGTATGTATTTGTTTTTAAAAAGAAAACATAAATAAAAACAAATACATGAATAAAAGCAAAACTGTTGGCAGCTACGGAATAACTAAAAAACTAGCTGGTTGTTCAACAACACCTTATAAGTAATTTCACTAGGTGAAAACCAAGGTAGATTGAAAAAGACATGCACTCTTGAGCAAAAATAACCTTTTCTGAACTTCTGTAAATAAATATTGATTTTTATGTATGGAGAATGATCAACTAGTTTCATTGAAAGCCACAAACCCACAATCGCCGGTTCCGAACGATAGATATATTAGCTAGTGAAGTTTTTCACAGCGTAAATACACATAACCAGTCGTTAATAATGTTGTGAGGTGGTATCGCTATTGAAAACTGTTACATGGTGTGGTCTGGAATTGACCATACGACTTCTTAGTTGGAAGGTGGGTTCTTACGTAACATACCACAGTGACACACTCACTATTAAAAACGTGGTGCATAAATTTACATACAGTGCTGCTCGAAATTTAAGCAAATTTTCTTTTCGAATCAATTAAAGACTTGTATATTATTAATAAATTTATTCAAAGTAAAACATTTAAGTTTTGTTATCTTAGGCACATAAATTATAACTATAATAACAAACCTTTAATTTGATTCTCTATCATGTAATGCAACAAAAACGAAATTAGCTCCTTAAGTAGCTGTTCGAATTTCAGTACTTTGTGTAATAAACTCCGTTTTTTATGGTCCCCGCACACCGTTTTGGCATAGTTTTTATGAGATTTGTTAGAATTATTGTTAGTATTGATTGCCACTGTGGCGACTGCCAATCCATAAAGTACCTAAATACATAAACTTACAACCCTGACAAATAAAAAGAAAAAGAGAAACAAAATTGACATAATACAAGAATAAGAAGACGCTCGAGATCATTCGAAAGAAGGCAACGTGCTCGTTCTTTGACATACATATGTCTACGGCTTAACCTAGAAAAATTTTATATAATAAATTAGAAGTAGAGTAATTAAAAATACAAAAATAAAAAAACGACTCCTCCTTCTTTATTATAAACGTAAAACTTTAGTTTGGTGAATACCAACACTGGTGACCCCGACGAGGCTTATCTCAAAAAAATTCGAAAGGAATATGAACAATACAGAAGAAGAGGCTGTGGTAGAAGCCTGCATCCGATCTGATACAGCCAAGTGTAAACTACCCGACTTTACAGAGGAATATACAGACTTATGGTTTTGGCAGGTAGAAGCAGCTTTTGAATCGGCAGGTATAACCTCCGACAAAAAGAAATATTTTACCATCATCGGTCAGCTTCCAACACGAGTCATGTATAAGGGTAAGGGTACCATGTACGAAACGATAAAAAACGTATCATTGCAGAATTTGCCGATAGTACTGCAACAAAAATAACAAAGCTACTTAGCGAACTAGCACTTGGCGATAGGAAACCCTCACAATTATTAACCGAAATGCGAAGTAGAGCTACAGAAATACCTATTACAAATGAATTGCTAATGCAACTGTGGTTACGAAATCTTCTGCAACAAATAAGAGCTATCATCTCCGCTGATGACAAAATTGATTTAACCACAGCCGCTACAATGGCAGATAGAGTAATGGAAGCAATTAATACTAACACACTTAACTCTTGTGCGGTCGAGAGAGAAATTTCACAAATAAACACCAATAATTTCGAGCGTCTGCAACAGTAAATAAATGATCTATCAAAGCAAATTAAAAGCTTACATACGTCAAGACCGCCATTCAGAAATAAAAGATCAAATGATCGTTCTTTATCTTTATCTCACAAAAATTACGACACCTGCTATTACCACCACAAATTCGGAAACGATGCCAAAAATGCAGATCACCCTGCAAGTACGAATATAAAGCACACGAGCCAAAAAACTAGCTGTCCGGGCTCACACGATGAATGGTGCACCCGGAAATAAAACAACACGCTTTTTTGTAACAAACGGCAACACTGGACAACGTTTTTTAATCGACACTGCAGCCGACATCTCCATCATACCAGCAACAACACAAGATGTACACCAATCTCCAATCACAGGAACACTATTTGCAGTAAACGTATATGGGAAGAAAACATTAAAACTTAACCTCAATCTTCGTCGTGAGTTTGTATGGACTTTCCAGGTAGCCAAAGTAAATACTGCAATAACAGGGGTCGATTTTTTACGACATTTTAAACTTAGCGTAGACCTAGCAGCAGGTCATCTAACCGACAGCACAACGAATTTAAATACATTTGGAAAGCGAACTACTGACGACGCAGCCACAATTAAAGTTATTAATACAAATGATAAATTTCAGGCACTATTGCAAAATTTCAAAAGTATCCTCACCATGTCTGTCGTAACAAACGGCCCAGCCGCGGCAAAGCCGCGCCGATTAACACCTGAAAAGTTAAAAATTGCCAAAACCGAATTTGAATATTTGATAAAAAAGGGCATTATTCAACCTTCGAAAAGTCCTTGGGCATCACCACTACATATGGCACCGAAGAAAAATGGCACCTGGCGATCCTGTAGAGACTATCGGGCTTTAAACGCCATCACCGAAAAAGATAGTTATCCCATTCCGAAGATACAAAATTTCCACCATGTCCTAGCAAATAAAAAAATATTTTCCACAATCGATTTAGATAGAGCATAACACCAAATACCCATCAACCCTGATGATATTCCAAAAACCGCCATCATAACCCCTTCGGACTGTACGAGTTTCGCTATATGACGTTCGGCCTCTGCAACGCCGGTCAAACATTCCAGAGGCATATTGACTGTGTCCTAAGGGAATTAGACTTTGTTGTACCATACCTAGACGATATATGCGTGGCGTCGCGAGATGAAGAGGAACATGAGAGGCATCTAAAAGAAGTTTTCAAACGCTTGCAGGATCATAGCATGACCATTAAGCTCAGTAAATGTGTTTTTGGTTAAACCCAGGTGAGATATCTTGGTCATTTAGTTATTCCTAATGGTATACCACCCCTTCCAGATAAGATAGAGGCCATCAAAAATTTTAAAGAACTTCCCGTTGCCAAGGATTTAAGGCGTTTCATAGCGATGGTAAATTTCTATAGACGATTCATTCCAGAGGCAGCCAAAACTCAAGACGTTGTTCAGAAAATTATACCAGGTAACATTAAAAACGATAAGCGCAAAATAATCTGGACAGAGGAATCAAGAAACGCTTTTAAGAAATTTAAATGAGATTTATCGTCTCAAACCTATTAGCTCACCCACATGAAAACGTTCCTTTAACCCTATCCATCGATGCGTCAAACAATTGTATAGGCGGTGTTCTAAGCCAGGTAATTAATAACAACAGCCAGCCGCTGGGATTTTTTTTCAAAAAAACTCACTGAGCCACAACAAAAGTGGAGTGCATATTCACGTGAATTCCTAGCGATTTATAAAGGCGTCAAACACTTTCAGGACATGATTGAGGGAAGACAACTAGTTATATATACTGATCATAAGCCAATAACGTTCGCATTCAAACAGAAGCCCAAAAAAACAGATCCGAGCCACCTACACCATTTGCACTACATTATTCAGTTTACGACAAACATTCAATACATAAAAGGCGCCGAAAACATTGTTCCTGATTTTCTATCGCGTATTGAGGAAGTTAATAAAACCGAGGTCGACTTTAAGGCATTAGCTAAATCACAGCAGATCGACAAAGAACTAAAAGTGATAGCCAACAACAACAAAACCGACTTGAAGCTGGTAACAATTCAAATACCAAATAGTGAACAGCTGATGTGGTGCAATATTCAAAATAACAGGGCAAAGCCTTTTGTTACAAAGCAGTTTAGAAGAATAGTTTTCAACGCATTGCACTACTTGTCGCATCCTGGAATTCGCGGAACAACCAGACTTATTAAAGAACGATTTGTGTGGCCATCTATGGCATCAGATATAAAAAAGTGGGTGAGAAAATCCGCGACACAATAAGGCGGCATTGCAAAACTACGAAGTCAACGATGTGCGGTTCGATCATATCAATCTCGATATTGTGGGGCCTCTACCACCATCGAATGAGTACAGATACTTGCTAACGATTATCGATCGGTTTACTCGATGGTCTGAAATAATACCCATAAAAGACATTAAAAGTGAAATAGTAGCCCAGGCATTAATTTCCACATGGATATCTCGTTTTGGAGTACCTTCAAACATAACAACCGACCAAGGACGGCAATTTGAATGCCAGCTATTTTATGAACTTACTAAACGGCTAGGAATAACGCATATTCAAACCACTGCGTTCCATTCGCACGCCAATGGAATAATTGAGCGCATGCACCGCACCTTAAAAGCGGCATTAAAATGTAAGGATTCAACTAACTGGGCTACGAAATTGCCGATGGTAATGCTGGGCCTACGTTCCACCTATAAGGAAGACATTAAGGCAACATCTGCAGAGTTGGTATATGGTAAATCATTGGGTCTGCCTGCGAAATTTTTCAATAGACCTAACATAAAAATAAACGAATGCGAATTTATAAAAGAGTTCAGAAAATCTATGAGTAATCTTCCATTTACACCAACGTCAAAACACGGTAAACCAAAAGTATTCATGCAAAAGGAATTACAGGACTGCAGCCACGTTATTGTCCGGAACGACACAGTAATGTCTCCCTGGCAACAACCATACGATGGGCCATTTAAAGTCGCAAGACGATTTCCTAAGTTCTTTAAGGTAGACGTTAATGATAAAATTAAAACTATATCCATAGACCTAAAAGGCAGCATTTTTAGAGAGCGATACAGCGAACAATACAGTAGAATCACCCAACATTGATATACCACAACAGAAGACAACAACTAAGTCGAATGAGAAACCAGTCACCACAAAAAAAACAGGGCGTTAGGTTCGGTTTCCCAATCGCTTATGCCTATAGTCAAGGACTAAAGGGGGGCTGGTTCTGGCGACTGTCAATACATAAAGTACCTAAATACATAAAATTACAACCCTGACAAATAAAAAGAAAAACAAAATTGACATAATACAAGAATAAAAAGATGCTCGAAATCATTCGAAAGAAGACAACGTGCTCGTTCTTTGACATACATATGTCTACGGCTTAGCCTAGAAAAATTTTATATAATAAATTAGAAATAAAGTAATTAAAAATACACAACTAAAAAAACGACTCCTCCTAATTTATTATAAACGTAATACCTTAGTTTGGTGAACACCAACACCACTTTAATTTTAAGCTCTCCATCAGCTTCTGCTTATTTTAAAAAGTACGTAATCCAGCTCTGCGCTTTAATTTAAATAAAAGAACCGGTTACTTGAATTATTAATAACCGGAAACCGGTTTTATGAAAAGTGCTACTTCTCAAATTTTTCGAAAGCCGATTTTTGAAAAAAGTTGAATAATTAATCTCCCTAGTAAACAGTTAAGTAAAAATAAAGTAAACAATAACTTATTGCTTAATTATTATAAATTATTATTATTATAATTATTATAAAACGTTTTTAATAAAGCTTAATTCATGTTTGACTTAGGTTGCTTCTTTACTGTATATGTAAGTATGTATTTTATGATTTATTTAAAATAATATTATATGTACTTAATTTCTATTTAATTTAGCAATTGCTTATAATAAAAAATAAATTAAAAGAACATTTTCAAAATTATTTCTATTTTTGACTAGAACTTACAAAAAATGAGAGTAAAAACTGTTAATAAAATTTAAAAACATCTTAAAATAAACAAAATTTATTAATTTAAAAAATAATTCTTCAATATGAATAAAAATGAACAAAATATTTTAGTTAAATTAAAAAGAAATTCCTCAATATAAATAAAAATTAATAGCAAATTTAAATAAAAATTATTCAGTATGAATAAAATTATACTAAAATAGTTAATTAAATTTACTACTTTCTTTATTAAATTCAACTAAATTTCGTGATATTTACATCCCGCTAAATAAAGAAGTCATTTTATTCATATGAATAAATAAAGAAATTTCTTCAATATGAAGAAATTTGTTCTATATGAATAATTTACAAAAATTTTAAATTTTTACTAAAAAAAAGACGTAGATATGATTAAAAATTGTTGTTATCTGATATATAAATAAATTTCTTCAATTCTACACCCCTTTTTACAGTATTGATGAAAATTTTTGGTTCAGTGTACAAAGTAATCAAAAGGTTAAACGATGTAGTATATAGGATACAGAAGAACAAATGTCCACGATCTAAATTTAAAGTAGTACATCTGGAGCGACTGCCGAAATATGGGAAGGTGGATAATGAGTCTATTCGGGACGAACAGACTTAAGTGGGTGTCAGTGGTCCACGATGTAGAACGTTTTCGTTTTGAACGACAAACAGCTGATTTGCGGTGTACTAATACTTTCTAGTTGAAAGAAAATCAATGCGAACGATTTCAATACAAAATTGCGACTCGATATATGTATCATTATTCTTATGTTTGCACGGACACAAATGTCCAAATCACTCACTTTTATTTTATTGTCGTTTGCATTACAAAATGGACACTGGAGCGCTTTAGAATGCTTTTTCATGTATCGTTTTTGTCCATTTATTTATTAATTTATTTACAGTATGAAAAATCAATATGCATACACATTATCAAAAACAATTTTCTAATAAAATAAATAATTGATTTAAAAAACATTAGGCGTTATTAATTAAAACAAATAAAAGGGGGTGTTCAGGACAATACATTTTTAAAGTTGTAGGAATAAAGATTTCTTACACAGTATTTTAATTTGTTAACATTTTATACTTTCAAGTCCCAGTGGTACCAAAGCTACATTTGTCAATGTACAATTTCTATATTTAATCGCTTTTTTGTGTATATTGGCGATTTATTTGCGGAATTGAGACATGGCAATCCAGTTATTTATTTGGATTACGGTCAAAATTTAAGTTTGTTGTTTGGTTTCGTCTTCTAAACTAAAATGGGTGGTTTAGACTACAGCTACTAGCATTTAATAAGTGATAGTAAAACTTTCTCGAATAGTTTTGATAGATTATATAGAATTGGCCCATATTATTTAACCTTGGTATGATCATTATCTAGTTTTTCGACATAATTATCAATTAAATTTTCCATTGTGTTGGACTGTGTTTGAGATTAACAATAGCAGTAAGTATGGTATCCCGGTCTATGAAAATGATAAAAAATTTATTTGTCTTTATTTAAAAACATAAATATATTATTTTAAAACGCGAAGTAAACACTTAAATACCTCTTAACTATTATCCATTGTCATTGAAAATCTGTCACATTCATCTAATTTTATTTGTATGCTCCTTATAATCTCATTTTATAGGTAAGACACACGTCAACCAACCAAGAGGTCTTCGGTTAAATCACAGACTATCTGATAATTTTCAATAGCGCCACCTCATAACATTAGCTTGTTATGTGTAGAAAAAGTGTGTTCAGAATAGGTTCAATAAAAAATAGCTTCCATAAAACTCTATTTATAAAAACACCTTGGCACAAAGTGGAATATTTGAAAAATGTTTTTCCACATATCTCACCCCATACTGCTCTAGTTCTATCGTCTTTAGGTGAAAAAATTGCCAACTCCATTATTTTATTCAAATTGTGTTGATATATTGAAAATCAATTTTTTTATATAATTTATTATATTTATTATTTTTTTATTTTACTTTTGAGATCATTTATTACTATAATATATTTTTATATTTATTTTTTATATAATATTTCTTAAGCCGGCAGAATAAAAACATTATTTTGATAAAAAAAAAAAATTCAACAATTTGCAAGCGTTGCTTGGTGTTAGTCTATCCATAATTAAATGTCAAGCAAAACTAAACAAAAAGTAACTATTAGCTTTTAAATCGGTTGTCAAATAAAGCACTGTTGCGAATTCAAAGTTATGAACCCCTAAAAAAGCACCCGACATTTTTAACAAGTTACAAGTCTTAAAATAAGAAGATGGTATATTTTTTGTTGTTTTAAAAAAGAAAAAAAATTATACAAATATTTTGTTTTGGTTTCGTTTATTTTGTGTAAAATATAAAAAAATTTATAAAGCGTCAAAGAATATGGAAATAAGGCCATTTGAGCATAAATTTAACTTCAAAAATTAAAGGTAGGATGATCCTTCCTTTAGCTTAACTACTTGTAATAATGAAAAACAAATTATCTGCCTGATAACATCACATCTTCAGCTAATAACAAGTTGTAATAATGTCCTATGTGAAAAAATTTTAAAGTAACTAAAAATCAAAGGAGAAAAGTGTACACTTTTATCTTTTACAGGAGAAGCAAAAAACGTTACAAACGTTCGCAACTTTTTCAAAATTTAATTATAGTATAGAAACTTATTGTTTTTCTTACAATTTTCCTTCTTTTTCGATATACAGTTTTGAGTTTTTATGTTGGTTACGTACTATAAACTTGCTTTTGCAACCAATAATACCACAAATATTAAAACATCCGTGTTATGTAAAGAAACTTTTCCAGCTTTTTTTTTTAATAAAAATACTTAGTTACTCACGCGCACAGAAAAAACTCTAAAATATAGATCGCTTGGTTAATTTAATAATTTTCATTAAATGTACTTCATTTAGTAATCAAATACAAAGATGTAACAAAAAAAAAAAAAAAATCACTCAATTCCAAAATAGCCCCAAAAATAGGCATTTTATAATACACCTGCTTAAGCCGATGATCACACTCAAAATGGAACTTTACATTTTTCTTCTTAGTTTTTTAAAATAAATATATTTTAGAATTTGTCCTAATTTCGTAACTGAACAGAGCAAAAAAAAGAAAGCTCATAAAGTAATTAAAAGTGTAGTGCTTACTCTTAAAAATTCTTGTTTAGCACTACAATAATAATTTTTGACTCCCTATTTATTTCTATTTAAAAATTCTAAAAAACGCAAAATATTCAAGATGACCTACCTTATTAATAAACGAGTGTATCCTTTATTAATCAATCCATGATGTTGTTCTAACCCTTTCTAAGCCCAATAAGATATAAGTATAAAATATATTTACTTTAAGTGGCTCACTTTGAATATGAGGTGAATTTTCATCCTTTTTTTAGTTTTTGTTGCTTTTGTATATTAAGTACATAATTTATCTGAATTAATTGTTATGTTTGTTTAAGCTTTTGAGTTAATTAATTAAAATACGTGATACTTTTGCCAAACAGATTTGCTTTTTATTAGATATCAATAAATTTGTTAAATGTGGCTAACTTTGATTGTGAGCCGCTGCATAAGCATTTTGTTTTAAATCTTAAAACTTATTATTAGTTCATTTATAAAATAAAGGTGCAAAAAAGAAAAATACTAACCGAAAAATTTTCTAAGTTTCTATAACGAATGTAGTTACATATTTTGTAACTCAATCATATTTTCATGTTAGAACTCGTATAATAATAGGAAAGTATATTTTTTTCATTTTGAGTTAAACGCTTTATTTAAAGAATCAAATACCATATGTTTTTCAATAAATGTATGTAATTTCTTTTACAATTTGTCCTTTTTGGGGTTAATCAGTCATTTCATCCCTGTATTTATGTACCCTTTACTTTTATTGCGTTGCAATACGCATGATGAAAACCACCAATGAAATGTAGAAGGTCAGTGGAAAAAAATATTTATATTAAAAGACTTATCACAACGAGTTATTGTGAGTTGTAATTGGGAATAATTTTTAATTAAATTGGAAAACCGTTGTTGCTGATATAATTATGCCTATTGGAAATATACTTAAAAAAGCGTCAAGTTTAATACTTGGCGTGGAAAAAATGAATGAAAAAATCGATATAGTGTATGAAGACAACGAAATTTTGTTTTGCAAGAACAACGTATGTATACATCCACCAATAGTAGCTCGACAAGAATGTGACATGCTACACTATCCAGGTTATTTAACAGTTACAACGAAAACTTTTGTTGATCAGTATAATAGTGCTAAACGGCCAACTTTGCTTCTAACTTGGATACCAAATTCTTCATTGTGTAAGTGTCCATCAGCAGAAGATAATTTGAAAATGGATTTAATTAGTGGTACACTGCAGTCATCTCCAATTTGGAATATCGAAGCAGAAACTATTGCGAAACCGTTTCATTGCGCAGAAGGAACAGATATGGTTAAAATTCAGCATTCGAAAAATCTAGTAACTGACCAAAATGATGCAGAAAAAGAGGATGATGTGACTGCGACAGTAGATATGTTAGAACTTCGTAATGAGTTGCAACCTTTATTAGGTGGAAAGAAAGCATCTTTGGAAGACTTGGAGGCTTTAATAAAGAAAAATCCAATAACATCTGTCAATATAACTATTTCTAATCCACAAATAGAAAACGCAAATATATCGCAAACTTATAACTGCGTAGTTGTAGCAGATAGAGAGCAATTACAACTTAATTCTGATGGGTCAGTTTCGGATGACAACAATCCTAACTGGATGACTCCAGAACTTCTGGCATTTAAGCACAACCTTGCATTTCCTGATAGTGTTAATACAACACCTACAGTTCGCAGAAAGGCTAATATAAAATGTCGCCGATTTTCTGTTGACTTAAGTCAAATGCGTTCATTACGTCTTTTCTTCAATGATAGCAGTTGTACATCTGGCCAGTTGGTAATAGCATCTAGGGAATCGCAGTACAAGATATTGCATTTTCACTTTGGAGGCCTTGATCATTTGGCACAGGTAAATTCTAGTAAATATGTTGTGATATAGAAGGATTAATAATACTGAATTTGATTGAATAGTCGAAAATATTAACAATCCAGGTACCCTTATAGTAATACTAATTCCGGGAAAAGTTACTGCTCATTTTCGACATATTTGAGGCTTAAAGTATATAAATATACTTTAAAATAATAATATTACCTTGATCAAAAAGTTTCCGGAATAGCCCCCGTGTGGCGGTCCCATCGTTCCGATTTGAGTATTTTACACACATACATACACTCATTTTTGCATATAAGATAAGATAACTTTTACCGCATGCATTTTGTGCAAAATTTGCTTATCTCTCTCGTTTTTTGGCTGAAGTGGATAGATAACGAAGTTTTTGCTCTTACCGTTCTCCGGATATACAAAAAATCATATTGAGTGGGAGATGCCTATCGTTTCTTATGCATCCATTGTATGGCGGACCAAGACTGGGCAGAGTACGTGCATTTACAGATGCATGAAGCTTCGATGGCCTGTGTGGTAATTACGGTCCCAATGGGAACTGAAAATTTTTGTTGTGAAATCTGCAGATTTGGGGCTCTTAGGTTGCTGACTTGGAGCGGGTACAACTCAATGGACTACAGGGGTAAAGTAAGTATCCGAAAGGTCATCCCCGACATTGAACTACTGTTGGCTAGAAGAGACGTGTGCAGCGGAATTTTGAACTATGGTCATAACTTAAACTTTCTCATATATGATTCCACGGAAAGAGGCCATGGAGTATATACTTAAAGATCTAAAATGTATAGAGGTGTGGGCGCTGCTGGAGCCCAATACCAAAGTCTGAGAACCCATGGGAATGTGGCCCAGTGCAGTCTAGGCGGCGATACGATTATTTGCATCTGTGTACTTATCAATATAGAGCGTGAAATTAGGGGCTCTTCGATAAATCTGTGTATATCCTGACATTATGGAACAGGGTGCCGCTTTATTGGATTCCTAGATACATGGGTGTTATGGGGAATCACTGGACTTGTGGGAACAAAACCTTGCTCTGGTATAAATTGGTCCACGGCCAGAGGAAAGATTGATGAGTTAGAACATGAACTCCTCTTGTAGTTTTGTCGAAGCGACAAATGAGACCTTTTACTTATGGTAGGAAAGTGCGCCAAGGGTATTTTGAGGATGATTATTGAGATTCTAAAGAGCCTTTACTATCTAAATTATCTCTTCCTTAACTTTAATGAGGTAACTGACACCGTCTGTGGTGGCGGAAAGAGGAAACAACGAAACATATTCCTTTAGCGTTTATGGGGTCATTTTTGTATCTGAACAGCTTCTTCGGCTGCCCATTGTGGATATCGTAATCTTCTTACGGAAGGTTGAGGATATTTTTCTGGAAACTGTTTTGAGTGTTTTAGGGCTGAGCGGACGAAGAATTGAATGAGTTTTCTTCTGAACGATGACCACTCGTTGTTGCTTGTGCATTAGTGGGTCTGACTGCGGAGTGTTCGGCACAACAGATCTTCTTAGGTCGGAGTGTCAAGGTCAATAACTTAATCGCCTCCATGCTTTATCGTGGGTTTTACTAAATATTGACCTTTATCAACAAAACTCACTATTATTATTATTCACTACTTAGAGCCATTAAACTTTACTACAGAGAGCTATAAAAATAAAAAAAACATGCTTAGAAAATATCTTTAAAATTATATTGAATTTTATTTGTTTTTTTATTTTATTATTGAGCCCTCTAATTAGAGCTCAAGATTTAATCCATAACAGAGCACGAATTGTTTTCTGATATTAAGAAAATATATAATAAAAAATTTCTTTCAGTTCTTTAAAAAAAAAAAAATTACTGCAAAGAGAGGATTAAATGAAAGAGTATAACAATACGCAAAACAACTATTTCTTTATGCCAGTTTACAACATAAAACATATTACGACAGTAAAAACTCTAAATGAAATAGAAAGTATAATAGTTTGAAAACAATATGTTATGAAATTAAAAAATACGTATAGAAATTTAACAGTTAAAATAAAATTACGTATCTACTTTTATAATAAGTGAATTTTGTCACTGTAAAAACATCATTTCCCACTGTCATCAATACTCGATTGCCACATACTTAGAAATATTAAAATCTTTTACAATAAAAACAGCGCTCTATATGAAACACAAAAGTTTCAATTTTTATTTTCATGTTTAAAATTTCAAGGACTACTTCTAATGCAGATTTGATTAAGAAAAATTGTGGGAGCTATAAAATAACTAGCAGTCGGCTGGTGGAGTTTTTGCCTCTCTTTAATCTAACCTCTTTATTATGTATACTCTTTTATATAGACTCTCTAATATCTGCCTACTTACTCTACTTTACTAGGACCGACACAGCTACGTCAAAACAAGAAAAAACAAATACTCCGTATATGTAGCTACAATTGCTTAGTTTCCTAGATGTTATTACGAAACTATGCCTTAAAATCTACATCTACCTATATCCTAATGGTAAGCAATACTAATCTCAGGATTACTACATAAATTTTATCCTAACGTATTATATTATATACAAGAAATGAATTAGTTTGTCTTCTTTAAATTAGTGCTATAATTTTTGACTAACTAAAATCCATGATGTCGTAG
This sequence comes from Wohlfahrtia magnifica, assembly GCA_023159175.1. Classification (NCBI taxonomy): domain Eukaryota; kingdom Metazoa; phylum Arthropoda; class Insecta; order Diptera; family Sarcophagidae; genus Wohlfahrtia; species Wohlfahrtia magnifica. The sequence continues at coordinate 1,156,706 of JAKWBJ010000165.1, read as the reverse complement.
AGGCTCCTCGAACTATATAGTTTTGTTGTTGCAATTGATAACTTGTAATTTAGAAATCTTGCATATACTGTATGATATGTCAAATTAAACAATATTAAATATCGAACACGTCTTTTCTGTTTCACAGTCAGTTTATTAATGAAAATTATCCTCTTATTACTAAAAGCTTAATGATTAATATACATACAATCAAATATTACATGTGTATAAAAGAGACAGTTATAATTTTAAAAAATATATGGGTAATAGATACCATAATCCTACTCCACTGCGCCATAAGCAATGCACACTTATGCTATAAACAAATAGATGACAACAAGTAGCGGGCAGCAAAATACACTTGTTTATATGAAAATGAATATTTTAACGGCAGCACGACAAAAGCGTAGATATCAACCTTTCCGCTGCTGCCCAACTTGTATAATTTATATTTTCTTGGGCAGCAAAAACCAAATTAGTAATGCCAATAAAATACAAAATGTTAAATAAAAAAATTTTTTAAGTATTGGTTTTTTATTTAACAGAAAGAACAGTACAAAATGAATATTTATTCATTTATTCTACCTTATAGTTGGTCCAACCAAAATGCACGATGTCAATTGTAAATAAAACAAAGTTTTTTTCAGCGAATTATCTTAATATTTTTTATTAAAATCGATCAAATGCTTGCCACGGCATCGGTGGCATACCTCTATCCGTCGGTCCATGTTTTTAATGACTCTGAGACATAATTGAGGTTAAATATCATTAATGTACCGAATTATCTCATCTTTGAGCTTTCGAATTATTCTTGGATCTTTGTTTTAAATATCGCCAAAGAAAGAATTCCAACGGTGTCAAATAACATGATCGTTGCGGCAAATTAACATCGCATAACATGTTCTTGTTATTGTTTAAATCGGTGTAGTAGGTCATTAATTGCACCATGGCCATAAAAAGTGAATACAATGAAGAACACACTATGAAGAGTGCGTAGCCAATTATATTAAAAACAAAACTTAAACGTCGACACTGAAATATTGCCAACAATCGTTAGTTCTAGTTTAGGTGGATAGGCTTAGGGCTTAGTTTTAAATAATACTAGAGTAATCCCTCCCACATTGCTGGGAGTCTTTGTGTTGTACCTACTTTTTTACTTATTTGGATATATAAAAAAGCTTTAACTGTTACCGTTCTCTACACATGTAAAATTCCATTTTTTTTGTAAATTATGGTTTGTATTGACTGTCAAGTTATTTAAACCAAATTTAGAAACTTTAGCTCTAATCATTTTCAAGACATACAAAAATCATTATTTAGTTTGTATGGGAGGTACAATGACCACTTATCCGATACTGCCAACTCTTTAACTGATGGTTTGTAGATATACAAAAATCAATATTTAGTTTGTATGTGAGGTGCCCCACCACTTATTCAATTCACCGATATTTCGACTGATGATGTGTATAACTACTAAGTTATTTAGACCAAATTCAGAACCTTCCACTATTACCGTTCCAGAGATATGTATATTAATTCCCATAACATTTCATGAAGGAACAAGGGAACTTCTCTCAGTCAGTGAACTGTACCCGATTCTATTTTTATGCTCATTGAAAGGGACCTACAGTTTAACGCCGGCTCCGAACTGCAAATGCATTTAGAGAAGTTTTCAATAGTATATATACCCATAATCAGTTAGTAGCTATTGTTATGAGGTGATACCGCTCTCGAAAAGCTTTTTTCTTTCTGGCCCGGTATTGAACCGCCGACCTTCTGGTAAGACACCCGTCTACCAGCCATACCACAGCGGCACATTCCAAAGATATACAAAAATCAATATTTTCTTTTTATGGGTGGTGCTACTCCCTTTTATCCAATTCGGCCCTATTTTTAACTAATTATTTGTATTGACCACAAAGTTATTTGGACCAAATTTAAGCACACTTACTATTACCGTTTTAAGGATATAGACATATAATACAGATTTTTTATATGCGTGGAACCGCCCAGTTGAACAATAGTGAAGCCACATACCAAATGAAATCTTTATACATATGTATGCTCCTTATATACACAGTTATAAACATATTTTCATAATCATACAATGTTTAAATGCTGGAATTATTTCATTTTCAAGTAAAGCTTATGCAATACAAAGGGGTTCATTAACGTCAATAACTCGCGAATCAATGGATCCTCAAAAACCACATATACATAAAAACCTTGGTCTTGACTTTAGCTTCCGTTTAAGGATTTACTAAATAAAATCGGTAGGCGCATTTCAGAGAACATCAATTACTACGCATTTTATAATCCTCTTTTAATCCATCCCGCGTTGCTGGGAGCCTTTATCTTGTATACCTATAAAAAAATTTATGGGAATGCATTAAAATTAATAATTTGTGTGTACTACCAAGTCATATAGACTAAGATCAGAATCTGCCATTATAACCGTTCTCTAGATCTACAAAAATCAATATTTACTTTGTATGGGAGGTGCGACTCAAACTTAACCAATTCTGCCCACTTTTTTTGCCATACCAACTTATTGATGTGTATTAACTACTTAGTTAGACAAAATTCAGAACCCTTCACTATTACCGTTCCAAAGATATATAAAAATCAAAATTTACATTGTATGGGAGGTGCTACTCCCACTTATATAATTCGGCCCAATTTTTGATTTGTATTGACCACAAAGTTATTTGAACCAAATTAAGACACTTACTATTACCGTTTTAAAGATATAGACATATAAATACAAATTTTATATGGACGTGGCACCGCCCAGTTGAACAATGTGAAGCCACACACTAAATGAAACTTACTACATATGTTTTTTTATATACACGGTTTTAAAAATATTTTCTAACTTACATAAATTTTAAATGCTGTAACAAATTTCATTTTCAAGTAAAACTTATGCTATACAAAAGAGTGAACCTCTTTGAGAACCTCTTGTGAACTTCATTAACTCGTGAACCAATGGACCTAGAAATAGTAATTAAATATTTGTTTGAAATTAAAATAAATATGTACATCGTATTAGCAATTAAAAATAATAATAATTAATAAGAATATTCAGGTTTTAAATCAAAATCTATATAGATTTTTTACATTTATTACTAATTTTTTTAGGCAAAAATTTAGTTCTTTAAACTATAAAATATAAATTTATTATAAAGAGTTATGTTTTTTTACAAAAGCAATTAATAATGCATTATTTTGACCTAGTTTTCATTTTATATTGCTGAAATCTTTTAAACTTGCATCATTTCAAAATTTTTAAGTCGATTATTTTGGCTGCCACTGTATTTCGAAAAATTACCAAAATCAACACCCTTTCTAGACCATGACCGTTCTCAACGAAAGGGTCAAATAAATAGTGTAAAAAACTTTGGGAAATGAAATTCATGTACTTAGACATTTCTTGATTCTGATTTTGGATATGTGTATATTTATTTATTTGATATTAATTGACTGGCTACGAATTAGCCAAATGCCTGAGAAGTCTAAGTTTCCCATAAAGAAAAATTATTTGATCACCTTGTAACAATCTGGAAAAATTGGTCCAAATAAAAAAAAAACAAATGTTGATATCCAATTCAGAGTCTTTCTGTACAAGGAAATGGACGCCTAGAATTCTCGAAAACATATGTTTCTCTAAGGTTAAACCACAAAAGAATTATGATTCCCGAGTCCAATAGATGAATAGTAAATTTATTACACACCTTTGCCGTTTTCTTTTACTTAAAAAAAAATTCCGAAATTCTCACATTAAAAAAAGAAACCAAAAACCACTTTCCCATATAACTGAAAAAAAAATTCTATTCTATTCTCTTTAATTTTACCTACATACATATGTTGTAAAAAATTCTATGTGTATTACATGGGATCGTGTAACCGCACGGTTAGAAATTTTAAACAACAAATGGCAACATGTGAAGTAGAAATTTTATACAAGTCTACTTATATGCAAATTATAATTGTTTAGTTAACATAATGTTTCCTGAATATCGATTTCGATCGGATGAAAAATTAAAATTTTATTCACATAATCTTACTTTTTTGTTCTAATAAATAATTGTAAACTAAAAAAATTAAGTTAAAATTTTAAGTATTTTTTCTAATTTTAAATAAATTACACATATTTGTTGTAAATAATAATTAAAAATGGTAAACAGTACGAAAAATTAAAAAACAATCGATCATAGCAACTTTTCTATACCTAAAAAAAAATAACATAAAAAAATTAATTTTATTTGAAATTTGATATTGTAAAAGCAAAATGTAATAAAAAAATTTATATTTTAGTTTAATTAAATTTTGGATTTTCTTTCTACAAAACCCAGTGAAAATTTTAAGACTTGTAGAATAGTGTAAACTAGCCGAAAGAAGGAAGAGTGCTTGAATTAAATTCGTTCGTAAATCAAAAGAATTTAAAAATAAAATTCGGAACGCACCGAATCAAAACGAGTTGAAAACGAAAAATTCTTTGTTTGTATAATATAAAACATGCATGTGTGTGATACTTGTTGGTCGCTGCACACAAAATGTACACATACGAGTGCATGGTATTACGCATTTAATCTTACACAAACAATATGCATTGAAATTAACGTTAGTTTCTATTCTTTTTTGCTTAGTTTTCATTCGCTCGCAGTATTTATATAAATTTGTGCTCACGTGTTAAAGAACAAAACTCGTTAGCATCAAAGAAATTTCTGCTCAAGAGTCGAGTTTTTACGTACTATGATTTTTACACAAATATTTTACATAGATAGATACTAGATGACCCATGCGAATATTTCTCACCCCTAGTGGTAAGTTTTGTAACCTAATAAAGTGAAAATATTAAACGCGAATGTTAGGGACTTCAATATATTTTATTACAAAAAAGAGTAACAAAGTTGATCGTTTTTAAATGATATTTCTTATGAAATAATTTTATACATGATATGTATATCATTAAAAACAATCTTTGAGGTTATGATGTGATTATTGTTTACTTTTTGCCCATACGAATGTTTAGTGGAAATAAAAATACTTTTAAACGGACGTACTCGTGCAAATTGTTGTTGTCCAAGAGAAACAACGAGTTCGGGTTAATACAGTTCTGCCTTTTGAAGAGTTTGTCTTTATGCCTTGCTAATAGCAACAGCAAAGGCAACTTTTATTGGTAATTTTTTTTAACATCTCAAAAGATACAGATAGATCAGAATGAGTACAGTTTTATCGGAATGAATAATTTTTGCAGTGATGATCTACTGACCTAAGTGTGTTAGGATCAGGGTTGGCAAAAACCCGACTTTTTTTAAAAACCCAACCCACCGGGTTTTATAACCGCTTCCAAATATCGTTTAAGTCGATAATATTATTTGTTTGTTTATACAATTAGGTTGTTTTAATATTTATTGTGCAATTGTCCACAATGAAATTCCGCATCCGCTGTATTCACCGGCTGTTGGGACGGATACTTTACACTCACACCTCTTTATACGGGCTTTCCTTTCGCTATAACGGCCTGTTTAAATTATATATTCGCTTTAAGCGCAAACTACTTCGTTCTACGGTTAAAAAACCGTGGATTCTTCGTTTTTTAACAAAAGGTGTAAGGGAAGAAAACGCAACTCATATTCATCTCGTTTAAAGGCATTTCGATTCATGGCCAACATTTTCAGGAACTATCTGAGTCATTTCCTTTGAAGAAATACAAAATCGGGTTCAAAGTTGGGGCGGTATTTGAAAATTGGCTTACAGGTGTGGAAAAAATTTAAGCAGTGATTTAATAAATTTGTTATTATTTTTTGATCTCAAAAACGGCGAAAATAAATTTGTAATCCCAATATCCAAATTACAATTATTTTTGTTGAAAATTAACTGCTAAACTTTTAATTAACCGAGTTTTTTAAATATAATACCCAATAACACCCGGGTGGGTTTAATTAGTTAATTGCCAACCCTGGTTATGATTCAGCTTGTATCATTTATTAATCCCTGTTTTGCATTAAAATTTCTAATTAACATTATAATTGTATTATTTTTTGAAATCAAATTGAGAGGTGGTTAGCTGGATGGATTTAATCAGTACCGTCTTAACAATAAGGGCACAAGGGGCACGTGCCCAGGGCCCCCAAGGTCATAGGGGCCCCTAGAAAGGAATAATTTTTAAAAAATTTTAGTAAATATTTTTCTTTTAGTTAAGAACAAAGTATTACTTATACAAGATTTTTTACAAGCATTTCGTACGAAATATTTTTTATGTTATTTCGCAATTTTTTGTAAGAAATTTGAAACGCAATACCCAGCATTTCAAATTAAAAAATTTTATACAGGCCATCTAAACAAATCCCTTGCTTAAAAGAAAATGTTGCATATTTCAGGGAACTACAAATATGTAGGTTGATTGACAAAAGGTTCATATAGAAATATGAATACAAAAAGCAAATAAATAAATTTTAGGATTCTAAATAACACTTTTGTTAATCAAAATTACTGTCTATACTATAACATAGTATTGTTAATTATTTTTACGACTGCTGTAAAGTCGTTTTATTACTAATACAAAAATGCTTTAAAAATTCATAAATAGCTAAAGTTTGCACCACTGATACCCACACGTAAAAGTTAATGATAATTTTAAAAGGGTGATTCCCCGTTTGTAACGGTTTTTTAATCAGTAAATAGATTGTGTGGAGTAGTTCAAGTGTTAAAGGTTTTTATAAAAGTTTTAAAGTATTCTTTGTAAACAAGTAAAAAATAAAGTGTAAAACTGCTAATTTTGTTATGTCGAAAAGAACATATTTAAGTGGTTCACAAAAGCGAAAAAATGTTCTCATTCAAAAAGAAATATGCGAGAAACTGCCAAAATTTACTTCTTTTTTTGCGGTCGATAAAACAAATACGCAAAGTGATTCATTATCTCAAAATCAAGATTCTTCCCAGGTTGAAAAGGAAATGTGTAAGGAGAATAATAGCAAGCAAATCTCAGATGAAAGAACGGTCATATTCTCTACAAATGCTGGACCATCCACTTCGAGCTGCTCAGATTTACCAACGACAAGCCAAAAAAATTTATCTTCTGATCATGGTACTTACGGTAATGAGACTTTAACAGAAGAACCTCGTATTTTTTGGATTCAAAAAGGACCAGAATTTTTTCAAAATAAAAATTCCGATTTCTCATGTACATCCGCAACTTTTCCAGATTCAAGTGGAATGACAAAAACAAGATATTTGACTGTAAATGTTTTCACACGTAAATTGACGAATGGTGAGATTTTAGAAAGAAAATGGCTCATTTATTCACCATCAAAGAAAGCTGTGTATTGTTTTTGCTGTCGTTTATTTAATACCGGTTAAGGTAATAGCTTTAGTTATCCAGACGGTTATAAGGATTGGAAGCATATAAGTAACAAGGTAATGGAGCATGAAAACACTTTGCAGCATAAACAGTTAATGTTAAATTACATCTCGAGATGCAATACTTTTGGACGAATTGACAGTGAGTTGCAGTCACAACAAGATACGGAAATAAATTATTGGAGGAATATTCTTAAAAGAATTGTTTCTGTAGTTAAGTTTTTAGCTTCAAGAGGTCTGGCTTTTCGGGGTGACAATGAAATATTTGGGTCCCAAAATAATGGAAATTATTTAGGATGTATCGAACTAATTAGTGAATTTGATCCTTTTCTTGCCGAACATATTAAAAATTTGGAAATCAAGGACGAGGAAATATATCATACCTGTCTGCAAATATATGTAATGAATTTATTAACATTATGGGTCAAAAAGTTTTGCAAACGATTATTAACGAGCTAAAAGCATCAAAATATTACTCTATAAGCGTCGATTCTACACCAGATCTCACCCATGTTGATCAGCTTACCTTTATCGTCAGATACGTAAAAGACGGAGAGCCTATTGAGAGATTTTTGCAATTTTTGCAAATGGCTAGACATACTTCTCAATATATATCAGACACAATTTTAAACTTTTATTCCATGTGCGGCACACTCACTCAATTTAGTAGGTGTTCAAGCTGTTGAATGCGTATCAGAAGTTGTAACATACTTTGGATTTGTTCAGAAATTGTATAGTTTTTTCTCGGCTTCGACTAAAAGACGGAAAATTATGACATCGTATATAGGCGAAAATAAAGTTCTAAAGCCTATTCCGGATACAAGATGGTCTTCTCGTGCTAATGCTATTACTGCTCTGAAAAATAGTTACACTCACATTTCTGAAGCTTTAACATCAATTGCAAATGACATTGACCAACCAGAAGAAACAAGAAATGAGGCTGAAAGCTTAGCAAAAAAAAAATGGAAAAATTAGAGACAGTTCTTCTTACAGAGATATGGGATGACCTTTTAAATACACTGAACAAAACAAAACTAACAAAATAAAACTATGACCATGGATGTTGCAACAAAACTTTATGCATCTCTGGTTGATTATGTTAGTAACGTACGTAACAACTTCGAGCAATACGAATCGGCTGCTAAAAAAAGAAACCAAATGCTGAGTACAAGGACAAATCTGAAAGAACAAGGATTCGCAGTACACGAATCACATTTTTTGAAGGATCAGCAGAAAATATACAATTAAACGGCAAAGAAAAGTTTCGTGTAAATACATTTTATTCTATAATTAATACGTTGTGTGCTAATTTAAAAAAACGTATGAATGCATACCAAGAAATAGAAGACAAATTTAACTTTCTTTCACAGTTAACAACTATTGATTCTGAACTGCTGAGACAAAAATGTAATGAATTTGCAAAATATTATAAAAACGACATAAATGCTTTTGAGTTCGAATCAGAATGCTTTCATTTAAGGTAGTATATCAAAAATTTAAGAAATGAGCCAACGGACTTACCTATTTTAAGTATGCATAAGCACATAAGATCCAATAACCTAGAAGAAACTTTTCCGAACGTCGAAGTTGCTACGCGCATATTCCTTTGCCTAATGAGAACAAATTGTATTGGCCAGCGTTCATTTTCGCAACTTAAGAGAATAAAAAGCGAATTACGAACGTCTATGTTGCAGGAAAGGTTTTGCAATTTGTCAATTATGTGCATAGAGAGTGATGTTCTACAAAAAATAGACTTTGCCGATATAATAGAAAATTTTGCAGCACAGAAATCACGAAAAAAACATTATCATAAAAAATCAATGCAAACACCGTTTTATTTTCTGATGTACATTTTTTTAAGTAACTTTCATGCTAATTTCTATATCCATATTTTTATGTGTTATTTATTTAACTTTTTTTTAAAACGAAAATAAATACATTAAAAAATAAAACATACGAGTTTTTTAATCATTTTTAATATTTAGGGGCCCCGAATCTCTGGTGTGCCCCGGGGCCCCGACTGGCCTTAAGACGGCACTGGATTTAATGTATTTAAATATGCTGTTGTGTACTACTGAGCATTGTGTGAACACAGTCAGAACTAAAATAAATCGCTTTCTTTCTAAGGGGGGCTTAGACGGTGATACAAGTCGTACGACACATCAAATTTTTGTGTAGAAGAGAGCAGATAGTATCGTGTAAACTCAATATGTTATAATGGGTCCGCCAAATAATTTTTTTTTTTTTTAATGCTATGAAAAAAAACTACTGAATATTTTCTCAAATTCCTTTTTTTATTTGAAAGTACAAGCCTTCCGGTTAACAATGGAAAACAATTTTATTCAAATGGCTGCCTCGGCTGGCCATGCAGTAGCCTACACAATCGGTCCAATTTTTAAGCACATTATCGATTGTGTGCAGCTGTATTTCACCAATGGCTTAACGAATATTGTCCTTTAAAGCGTCAATTGTCTCTGGCTTGTTGACGTAACACTTATCTTTGACGGCACCCCACAAATAATAGTTCAACGGTGTCAAATTGCAGCTCCGAGGTGGCCAAACGACATCAGCTCTGCGGCTGATAATGCGATCTTCAAAAACAGGGCGCAAAACATCGAGTGTAGCTTCGGCTGTGTGGCACGTAGCGCCGTCCTGTTAAAACCAAATGTTGCTAATATCCTCCGCTTCAATTTTTGTGAACAAAAATTCGTTCAACATGGCCCGATAACGATCGCCATTGACTGTAACGGCCACTCATTTTCGAAGAAAAATGACCCAATTATGCCTCTGGGCCAAAATCCGCACCAAACAGTGACTCGTCTTGTGACTCGTTTTCTGTGCCCCAAATGCGACAATTTTGCTTGTTTACACACATGCCAAGATCAAAATGAGCTTCATCAGAAAAGATGATTTTTTTTGGCAAAATCGGCATCTTCTGTAAGTCGATCGCACGCAATATTTCCCAGCGTTGTTCAAGCGTATACACAACCATACTCATTCAGCGGAAGAATAAAACTAATTATCTGTAAAATCAGACATGAGCTAAGTGTTACCATTCACGAAATAAGCACTAGTTGAAAAAAAACGTTAGATGGTGGACCCTATAGAACGTACGACACTGAAAGCAAATACGGATGAAAATTTGATAGTCGTACGGCTCTCTTTTTTTTAATTTTTTAAAAAACAATCACGCTTCATTAGATTAGGGATGTATTTTTATGTAAACAAATAAAATAAACAATAAGAAAAAGCAAATTTTTTCGCTTGCATCTTCCTTTGTTTTGGTTTTTTACGTATCTTGAAAACAAAAAAATCAGTCGTAAGATTTGTACTCTCAATTTTAAAATACTGATGGAATTTTATAATATTTTGTATGTGATTATACGTACGTAAAGTCTTATCGTCTAAACCCCCTTTAAGTAAAATGTTAATTAATTTTTATATAATCCAGTGTTGCCAGTAAATTTTTTGAAAAAGACCTAAGCTTACAAAAAATAAACTGGTTGAGATTCAACTGTTTTCTGGGAAAAAACTCTCACAATACGTTTTATCTGCTCATATAGAGAGACTTCTTCCACTGACGGAATTACCGTAGAAAATGACTTACACTCAAGACTGGGTTCAGGACCTGATAAATACCACCCGAAAAGAAATTATCTTGCTTCTAAAATATTCCCGCTTAAGTTGATGAATCGCAAATAATCGCTACCGACTACACCTGGTTTGTAGAAATACGGGTCTGCTAACTCCAATGAATCGATATCTTGAAGATGCTGTTTTTAAATTGTTGAACTGGGTAGGAAATGCGTTAATTTTGAAAGAATTATGGCCTTAATTGTAATTTCAAAATCTGATCTTTTAGATCGCAATGTTAAGTTACAAATTCCTTTCGATCTGCCTACTTACCGGTCCCTTTAACCTCTAAATGTGTGTACGATAGGTTTTTACAGGAATAGATAGCTGTTGCTATCTCGACGATATAAAACTCTTCTGAGAACCTGCGTAGAGTAGCGCACAAACCGTAAATAGATCACCTGCTGTTTTTAAATTAGAGTCGTTTGTAAAATTATTGTTCGTCTTTGGAGAATAAAGCTTGAGTAGCTGGCATATGAAGGTGATTTACCGTTATTCCTTACCTGAGTGTTATATGAACCTGCTTATTGATCTTGTGGAGACGTTCCCCTGGATGTACGAGTGTTTTCTTCTAGATGAAGTAAAGTGTGATGCTTCTTCTTGTAACGAAAGCAGAGTTAGGGCACAAACAATTCGTGCAATAATTACTAGAATATACAAACCTCATTCTTTACTTTACCGATAATTCATTGAAATGTGTACAAGGAACGATTTTCGTTACACTTCTTGCAGCTATTTTTTGTCCTACCTTCTTTCACTTGAGAGTAAAATACATTAAATTTTAAACCTGAAGTTTCCTTCCAATTTGGTTTCTTCATATCAAACACGGTTTCCATCATATCAATTTTTCTCTTGAGTAAATTGCTCATTTCCTTCCATGTAGGAATTTCCTTATGAATGTTAAGAGAATTTTCCCAGGCTCACTAGATGTTTTCGGATAGTTTTGAAGAGCATATGTAAATTAGAATTTGGTCCCATGAAGAAACATCAATTTGGCAAGTCTTCATAATGGCGGTTTTCTCATCTATGGTATCTAAAATTAGCCTAATCGATCTTGAAGTTTCATTTTGAGCCGCCTGTATTGACAAAATTTGTGTAATTTGTTGATGCACTAAAATTCTGAGGTTTCCGAAACGATTCTGTAAGACTTCCCAGGCTAAATTGAAATTATGTCCAACCAAATCGAACCTCTTTACTATTTGGTAGGCCTCACCACTCACTTGGTTCGCAAGTACTGAAGTTTCTCTGCAGGGGATATGTTCTTTGACACTAATGATAAAAACATGTCCTTAAACTGGGGTCATTTTGGGTACTCACCCTCGAAGATTGGCACTTCACATGAGGGTAATTTCAGACTAGATATCGTAGGTTGCTGAATAATTGTTGTGTTCGTTTGATTGTTTATACTTTGGTCCAATGTGGTTTTATTTGTAATTTTCTCCAAGATTTTTGCCTTCAAATTCTGATAGAGATCGGCTGCCGTTCAGTACTGCACCAAAATTCCATCCTTAAAGTCATCACGTGCCTCACTCTTTTCATCCATCACAAATGCTTCATAGCTTTAAGTCTGCTTAACCCATCTTCTTTCCAACTCTTCGTGTTTTACATGAAGTAATGATGTTGTCAGACTTCCCTCATTAATGGTTTCAAATTCCGAGCAAAACAGGGTTATGTGGTAAATATCAAAGATTACACTTTCTTATTACCGACATCTTGATTGTACTTTGTCACTCTCAAGATATAATTTCATTCGTCTCTATTTTTGGTTAAAATATTTGTTATAAATAAAACGGTTAAAATTTTGCGGTGTGAAGTGCTTTTACTATTAAATATTTCTTCACGATCAAAATAACTACAAAAATTTTCACAAAAAAGATTTTTTCCCAAAAAAAAAAAATAGAAAAATACACCTACCGCCAACCATTGATTTTTTCCAGTAACGAAAGCCCTTTTTGTTTGTTGCGTTTCTCTTATGTTATGTACGCTGTGTTGCTCGCTATTGTTGTTGTTGTTTTGCTTTGTTAACGAGAAGCCTGCGTTTGTTATTATTCCGCACCATTGTTGTTGGTGTATTTTTATTTTTATCTTTGTAGTTTCGTATTTTGGGTTTTTGTTTTTTTGATAAATTTATATTTTTATTCTCTTTTTTTTTAATTTTTCAAAACTTAAGTCCTTAATTTTTCGTTCCAAATTTTTTTTTTACTCTCACTATATGTTTTGTTCTTGTTTATTTTAATTATGTTTTTACTAACTTTTTTCATTTTTATTCATTTTTATTCTATTATTTGTTTGTTTTAAATTAGTTATTTAATCATAATTTCCTTTTTTATATTTTAATTTAACTCACTTGACTTCTTTTTTAACACTGTTTTCTGTTTATTTCAATAAGTTTTTTTTTATATTCACTATTAGACTGATAGTTTGTTAATGAAGTTCAGTTATATGTAAAATTGTTGAGAGCATACATTAATAATTACATTTGAAGAGAAACGCATGGAATTAAAATCAAGATTACCGTGAGGTATGGCAAATATTTGTTGTTGTCTTACAACAAATTCTTGTTTCAAGTGATGATTTGTCACCTCTTGCCCGCTTACTTTTGATTGGCTGGCAACGCACACTTTTGCTGATGATTATTGGACAACTTGTCCCAAACTGTTTTTGATGATTAGTGACCTCTCCTCACTCTACGGTTGGTAAACTTGACGCTGAGGATAATTGTTGAAACTCTTGTCTTACTTGGATTGATTAATTTGACGCTGACTAGACTCAGCCGCCGTTGATAATTATTAGATGTTTTGTCTTATTCAGGTTGATGAAATTGAAGCTGACTAGGCTCAGTCGTCGTTGATAATTCTTGGGATTGTGTTGTTGATTTCAGACTTCCTGCCACTGTACGATTGTTGGGATTGATGCTGGTAACGCACAATCGCTCTTAATGATTAGTGACATCTTGTCTTCTACACTTGATAGAATTGGTGCTGGTAACGAACAACCTCCGTTGATAATTAGTGACCTCTTGTCACGCTTCACTTGATGGGGTTCGTGTTAGGAACGCACAACCGCCATGATAATTGATAGAGCTTACGCCACCAATACAAATCGCAGTCCTAGAACGCTAGGCCTTGTCGAAGGACCGTTTGTAGATTCTAGGACTCAACTAAAACCGCTAAAATCTGGTTTCGGTTTTTCTCTTGAATATATTATATTCCTCTTGAATGTATGGTTATTCCTCTTGTATATATATATTCCTCTTGAATATATATATATATATATATATATATATATATATATATATATATATATATATATATATATATATATATATAGATTGTAGTTTGATCCTTATATATATATATATATATATAACAAACTACAATCTATTTCTTAGAAGATTTGAGGCGCTGAATTCAAATATGCACTTAATTCTTTCCGAATAGTTATAATTTTCGAAATACTGCATAAAATATTTTTTTTTTTTAATATTTAATGTCCATTTGATTCAATAAAAAGGGTGTATTTCACGATTTGTGGTCTCTCATCATGCCCTCTTCCCAAAATCTTTGATACCGTCATTAGATTTTCGCCAAATTTTGGTGTAGTCGCAATCCTTGCTCGTATCACATACACTAGGTGACAATTAAAAATAAAAATTCGTAACTAATATGATCATGTTGCAAATAATAAAAACGCACTTAAAATATTTACAAAACTCATGTTCAAATATAAAACAGTAACGTATCTGTAAAATAAAAATCAGTTTTGAACAAATTTAATTTTAGTATATAATAATAAATAAATATTTATAATTATTTACTACTTGTCTAATGTTTCTCAATGCTCATATAACATCGATTTTTACCAAGTTGCAGACTCTTCTTTTTGAGAAACACATCTAAGCCGTAATACTCATCCATTATGCTTTACAGTATGCTGAATGAAATTAGGCCTGCCGTGGTCTCAACATAGAAACTCAACAGAAATTTAAAATTAGTGTAGTTCTTTTGAACTGAATTTAATAAAATGATACGTACTTATCGGTGTCGTCAACTTTATAAATCACAATTACTTTGTTTTTGGTAATATATTTATATTTAAGCAATTTATGGGAAAACACATAATATTAAAAATAAATTTGTTTGCATTTATTTCATAAATAATGCCAAATTAAAAAAATCCATACATTTTGGCGAATATGAAAAATCTGCCCTATTTTCTCTACGCTTCTATTTTAGTAGCAAAAAACCTACATGTAGGGATTTCCCCATACTTCTGGCAACACTGGTATAATCATCGTTTCTTGGACACAGAATTAACGTTGAATAAAATTGTGAAACATCATTGATTTATCTGGTAATAATTGTATGGATGGTAATAATTGTATCATAACTTTAAATATATCATTATTGTAACTTGTTGTAGGTTTCAAATCACCGTTACCCAATATAAGTCAACTTATAAATTTTAACATTAGAACAGATTTTCAATAACGGTTACTCTATTGACGTTTCTCACAATGAGTAACACCTGACGAATATCTTCACGAAATATAATTAAATTTTCTCCATAAGAATGGTCATTATACACAATGTCCGTTAAAAGGAAATCGACGACGCTTAGTGCACGTTTGGGTACCATTGAACTTGCATCCCAAATGATGAGATCTGTTTTATATTCTGGTAGGAGGTTGGCTGCAATGCTGGGCTATGCAAGTGGTATAAAGTTTGACATTATCTGATCCTATATATGAAATGGCTCAAAATGACTAACTTAATAAAACAAACACTGCATTGTCGACAACATACAGTAGTAAAAAAATGTCTGCAGCCGTTAACACCTTAAAAAAATAATATATCTGATAATGAAAAGATTTTTAAAACAAAAACTTGTTTTAATCTAAATAGCACGTTGTTTTTACGTCATTTGTGCACTTATTTATTGAAAGCAATTTAACAGCACACTTGACATCACGCATGACACTATACAGTATATAATCCTGCATTAATACTCTTGATATATCAAACACTGCATTGCCGACAATATACAGTAGTGAAGAATGTATTTGTAATGGATAAAAACGTATCTTTAACCCTTAATGCCAGAAGTTACTTACAAGTACCATTACTTATTTTTGTGCTTTACTTGTTATACAGGTATAATTCTGCGATGTTTATTCATCAATTCAACAAAGTACCGTATTTTCTTCCAATAACAATAACAAAATTTTGTTTTTTATTCCTGTTGCTAATAAGATCAGTTATTGTTCAACAGTTCTAGTGTTTAGAGGTGATTTCGAGTTTTCGCTTAAATTTAAATACCTATTGTTTAAAATTAAAAAGAGAGGAGTTGAACTTTTTATTTTAATTTATATACAAACGCTACATGTACAAACAAACATGTACATAATTCTGAGCACCATGGCTATTATTCTAATTATATTCTTCCCGGCCTGGTAAGAATGTTAAACTTTTTTTTGAGTTTGAATTGTGTCAAAAGCAAAGATTCTATAAAAAGTAATAGATTACCATGATAAAGGGTCTTGGGCAATAAAGGGTTAAGGTTGTGATTGGAAACAACGTTTAAAAACAATTACTTGTAATCTAAATGATACGTTGTTTATACATTATTTATGTGCTTATTTTCTTGAAAATATTAAAGTTTAGCCTCACTTGTCACTATTTATTAAAAGATTGTATTGCCAAGGTTGAAGAACCAAACGCTCCATAGCTGACATCATCAAGTGGATTTTTCAAGCTAAGTGGATGATTAATCCATTGTAGCTCCCCTCCATATGATTGTTTAGTGATGAAGATCCTTGCTAAGTGATGGTGGTGATCCTACTTAGAATTGTAATTTTTTTCCCAGTAGGTGGTGTTTTTTCCTGATGATTCGTCACCATCGCCAGATAAGCTGAAAGGTCAGGGAGTTTCTTCTTTATTTTTTAGATGGAGTTGTCTGAGGGAGCAGTTGAAGCCTCTTTTTAAACAATCGAAAATTTGAATTAAATTATTTTTCGTCATATGTTCTACTGGGTCCGCCTGTGTTGTTATGCGTGCGCTATAACCACTACACCACGCCGCCCCCTAGAACATAATAGTGGAGAGTTAAATATTTGGTACCGACAAAAACACTTTTTAGAAATCTTATGTATAAAGATGAATGTGTGTTTATGTGTGTTTGTATGTATGAATGTATGTTCTTTTAAGTCTATTAACAGCTAATCAGCAGAACCGATTTTAATGAAACTTCGACATTATCTTTCGGTATATCTGGAGGGAACTATAGGCTATACAAATTTTAAAAATTCCAACTGGGTGGTGCCACGCGCATGCAAAGTAAATATTTATTTTTTTATATCTTCTGGTAACAGTAAGATTTTTTTTTTATATAAGACCAGCACCCAGGGGATGGCCCCTACTCATGCAGTGCATTGTGTTGGTACTAGGAAAATAGGTTATTGGAAGGAGGACAGAGGGAGTAGTGTGTATGGACGTTAGATTTAAATTTACTCATGTCGTAAGTGGCAGGAAATATTTTCGCTGGAAGATTATTCCAAAACCGAACATTGCGACCAATGAACGAATTCACCCTATAATGCGTTGTGCGATTTACTGGACAATCAACTACAAAGGGATGCGCTCTACGAGAAATACGAGTACTACGTAAAAATATATGATTTTTGGGAATTCATTCCTTAATTTCGTTAGAACACATTCCGTTATAGTACCGATAGAACAATGAAACACACGCCACATTGCGACGGTGCTCCAATGAATCGATAGAGTTAGCTACTCTACCGTCATTGATGAGCATCTTCACCCTCTCCTGTACGCGGTTGAGAAGCTCCAAAATAGACTTTGAAGCACCGGCCCATACATGAGAGTTGTATTCCATTTTGGGACGGATATAGGTCTTGTAAATATTAAGGAGATCAGATGGAGTGAAGTATTTCTTGCACCGTCTCAAAAAACCAAGGCACTTGAATCTTTCGACACTTGAAATATGTAATCATTCCAACGAACGTCACAGTGAATTATCATGCCCACAACATCAAGAGCATCTGATTCCTCAATATCCACATTACCCATTGACACAGATGACAGCACACCACCACGCCTGTGTGTTAAAAGACAACATTGAGTCTTACGTGCATTAAAATCGACCCTGCCCGCACGACCCCACTCGGAGACCTTCACCAGGTCACTTGTGAGTATGACGTTAATATTCATCCTTCTTACCCCAATTTCCAAAAGGGTCGGTCTACGATCAAAAGAATATGAGTGACAAATGTTGCTGTCATCCGCAAAAGAGTAGATAGGATTAGAAGTGAGAAGAAGAAAGCCGTTAAGAAATATTAGAAAAAGAGTAGGAGAAAGAACAGAGCCTTGCGGTACCCCTGAGTTTACCCTGAACTCGTCGGATGAGACCCCATCTATAACCACTCTTATAGAGCCATCTCTGAGAAAACTCGATATAAATCGAGAGAAGTGACTACCGACACCAAAAGCATTAAGTTTCGAAATTAGAGCCTCGTGCCAAACTCCATCAAACGCCTTTGAGATATGCGGAGCCACAACCTTACTCACGCCAAAACCATGAATGGACTTGTTCAACTTCTCCGAGAGCAACGCCAGCAGGTCACCAGTAGAACGGCCCTTTCGGAAACCGTACTGACGATCGCTAAGTAAATCGTTGGACTCCAGATATCCCACAAGGTGGTGATTAATCATACTCTCCATTACCTTGGAGAGTATGGAACAAACTTGTATTGGACGGTAGTTCTCAGGGTTACTAGCCTCGCCCTTTTTGGGGATTGGCATTACATTAGCAACCTTCCAGCAAGATGGAAAAATACCGGCGCGATATGACGCACTGAAAAGGTGGGCTAATGGACGCGCAAGCGTCGAAGAGCACTGCTTCAGGACCAGTGCTGGTATGCCATCCGGCCCAGAAGACTTGTTAACGTTGAGATTTGCAAGGACCCTTTTTACAGCACGAGCTCGAAAGAATATACTTGGCATAGTTACTGGTACTCTTTCAAGTTCGGGCAGTGGTTGAACGCTCTACGGCAAGTGAGAATTACTTGCAAACATTTCGGCCAAAAGGTTTGCCTTTTCAACCGGGTTCGTGAATGTTGGTCTTTCTTTATAAGAGCACGAACCGAACTAGCGTTGTTCCTCAGCCTTTTAACGAAAGACCAAACGTTTTTACTTCCCCGCGGAAAAGTAAGAACTTTAGCACGAAGGCGCTGCTCGTGTAAAGCCTTTTCGCGTCTAAGTACAGCGGCACATGAAGATCTCGCCTGTTTGCGAAGCAAATCAGTGTGGGCACATTTGTTATTGCGCCAATTCCTGAATGCTTCCTCTCTTGATCTGACTGCCAATTTACACGTCGGATTAAACCAAGATTTGTTTCTGGGTTTAATCGAAAGCTTTTTTGATGGGATGAAAATATCCATCCCTAGACTTATTATATTCACCACCATTTCTGCCATGGCATCGACGTTTGAGTCAAGGAAACAAAGTTTCCAATTAAAATGCCCAAAAAAATCGTTCAGCTCAGCCCAACGAGCATCCTCGTAGTTAAAAATTAAGCATTCCATAGCAATGGGCAGAACCTCGCGAAGAGCGGTGGACGAGAATGAGGCAGAAACTGTGCACTGATCCGAATTTCCGAGAGGTGCAAGAACCTCAACTACATACTTTTCAGGGTGTGTAGTGAGGAAAAGGTCGAGAGTATTGTTCTGGTGCCCATCTACACACGATATATATGTACGTTCATTCACTAATTGCGCGCGGCAAATAACTCAACGTTTTGGCCTTCTGGAGTTGTACGGCCTGAATGGCGTAACCAAGACGAATTATGAACATTGAAATCACCAGCAACAACAATTTCACCGTTCGGATAATTCGAAAGGATACTCGATATTGAGTCGGAAAGAGAGTCGAAGCTAGATATGGTAACCTCTCTTCCCGCGTTTGGGCTTCTATACAAAAACCCGAACTGCAAAAGATGTGCCCTGATTCTGAACTTAACCCATAGACAGTTAAATTCCGCATCATACATGCCAAGAGGTTGCTGGCATTGGTACACAACTTCATTGCGAATGTACATAGCAAGACCCCTATGAAAATTAAAAAGGGACAGAAGGTGATACCCAGGGATATGAAAATCCTGTGGATTAGCATTTTCAGAAACCTGGGTCTCACATAAGGCGAAAACATCAGGCCTATGGAGACAAAGTGCGCATACACGGAGAAAAAGTTCGCCCGTAGCCCACGCACATTGCAGAAATCAATCCAAAAGCGTCCTGCCATTACGTAAATTGAACCAAATAAAAGAAAAAATAAATATATAAATTAACCACGAGTAAACAAAAATCAAACAAACCCCCTCTGAATGCGTACGACAAGGAAATGGGTTACTGCTGGTTGATTATTCAGCAGCCAGTGTTATACCTTCACCACTGAATAATCCAACTGCAACCCCTCCAAGTGGTTCGCACCCAAAGGTTTGGAAAGGAATACTGAGGGGAAGGGAAAGCACTATTGCCGATGGTAGGGCACATAATTAAATTCTCCCCTATGGATCAAACAGTCTTTCATTTCGCCGATGTTTAATCTTGCCCGTATTCGAATTAGTCCCTTAGGATTGGTTATATTTGTCTATCGTCCACAATTCTCTTTTGAGAAATTGTTTCTTTAATTTTTTGTTGGTTGATAATTTCATGTTGTTTTGTTATTTTTTGTCTTGTCAAGAGTTGTTTCAATTATTCTTATGTTTTCTGTTTTTCTGGTGTGTTTTTAATAAAATTCTCTTATATTATGTTGTTGTTATTATATTTAAAATCTTAATTATTTGTCAAGTGTTTTAATTATGTGTGATTATGTTATGATTTTTGTTGTTTAATTTTTTGTCTTCACTTGTGATCTTGAATTTTTGTCGTTCTATTTTAGTTTTATAATTTTTATTTTTATTGTTTGTAATTTAATTCAAAGAAAAAAATATATATATTAGAAATGGCACTGAAACATTATGGACGGACATCAGAAACACGTATTGACGGCACAAACGACAGAACACTACTCCCAAAGATTTTCTAAATTGGTCCAAATAGCTTCAACTGGGCATGGTACCTCCCCTACAAACTAAATATTGATGCTTTTATATCTTGAGACTGATTTAAAGTGAAAACTTATGTATGGATTTGGCCTAAATATCTTCGTAGTCAATACAAATCATCAGTCAAAAAATGGGCAGAATTGGATAAGGGGGCGTGGCATAATCCATTCACAGTAAACATTAATCTCTGTATATTGTCACGTTTACACCCTTTTAAAACGTTTGAGTTCTTTTTAATAGTATGTTTCCACGATTAAGAAATTACTTGTTTCACTCTCTTAATCACAATTGCTAATCGTGGCGTTTACACGTCATATACGTGTTTTAATTTGACAACACTGCGATAGAGCGCAACCTGATTAAGACAGTGAGGTTCTTTTAAAATTTACAAATGCTGAATACACAGATTTTCAAAGTTCTTCTTAATTTGAAAGATTTTGTTTATTTTTTTTTTAGAAATTTTAATATTTGTTTATTTTTCTTTTGTTTACATTTGTTATATTGATAGTTAGTTTAAATAAACTTTCCATAAAAAATAGAGAAGGCACCAATTATTCTTGTTTCTGAAGCTGTTTTATACTGAAACAACTTAAAACGAGATGTTTTGCTCTCCATTTGTATGACTAAACACGTTGTTTTAGTAATGTTTGGGGCACAAATTACGAATGAGAGAGCAAAACATAATTATATCTCTGCGTTGAAACATGTAATAATTGTGTTAAATTAAATAACACGTCTGTTATTGTTTTACTTTTTGCATTTATTTATTTTACTGCCGCTTGTACAATTCTAACTGCACATCTTAAATATCTTGCACTTAATACTCGTTTAATTCACGGATACTCAACAATTTTATTTACGCCTTAGCACGACTTTACTGTATGTCTACAAAACTATAACTGAACTGCTAAGCGCGACGTGCCGCCTTTTATAGCAATTCATGATCAATATCGAATTTTCTTGTATTTACCAAAAATTTCTATTTACGTTAAATTCAACAGATAATAAAATCTACTCAATAAGTAATCAAACTGGTAGCACCGTTAAACATGCCAATGGTAGCGCTCTTAATAGCACATACTGTTATGGCAGTGACAGATACACAAGAGGCTTGACACAAACCAAATAAATTTCATTAAAAAATTTATAGCTAAGACTACCACTGTACTAATTTAGTGTATCTTTCTTTAGGCATTGTTTATTTTTGTAACACTGCCACCCACTATTCGTCCCGAATAGGCTCATTAAATTTCTTCCAATAGCTCGCCAGTCACTCTAGATGTACCTCTTTCATTTTATCTCGGGTTATTGTTTTTCTGTATTCTGTATACCACATCGTTTAACCTTTAAACAACTTTATAGGGTCCATCTCAGATAGTTTGTAGTTTGGGAGATAATCCCTTCTTCCGCTGTGGGTTGTAGAGTAAAACCAGTTGTCCTTCATGGAAGCCCTCAGCATTTGCTGTTCGATCAACCTATCACGGGCCATTTTTAGTGTGTGTGTGTACCGATTCATGAAATTCTTTGAGACTTTCATTTTTTTTTTTTGCCCTACTGCCAGTTTCGATTTATATTGCTGCAGCTTATCCTGGATTGCTCTGATTGCTCCATAAGCTGCAGTACAGTTCATTATACATTCGGCGGCAGATTGCCAGCATCTAACCAATAATACCGCTGTTTAAATATCTCTACAGTCTTGGACAAACCAAGATGTCCTCCTCTAGGGTCCTTATGAGACTGATTTAAAATTTCGCTCATTTTGGAGAAAGAAACCACTTTTAGATTGGAAGCCATTTTGCCATCTGCGCTTTCCCAGCTTCGATATGAGCACACATCCATCAGCTTTAAACTATCCCATTGAGCCCAATGAACAGGCCGTCGGTCTTTTCCTTTTGCCGCTATTTTCCTTGACAGTACTGGATCTTTTCTCTAGGCTGTTAACCAGTCCTTTTTAGCCTTCAGACGTAATTTTCGAATGTTGATAACAATCTCTTTGGCCTTATCACTTATTTTATCATCGCATATCTTCCAGTCGTACTCACTTTTTCGACTCAGGTAACCAGCTTCACTGTTATGTGGAAATCTTTTCATGACACAGCCTCTATGACGCCCATTGCCATTATTGCCAACCACATTTACATTACGGCGTTCATTTATTTGTATTCTGCTGTGTATACCTAAGCCCAATTTATGCGGCTCTCCTCTATTGGTAGGGTGATAGATACGAAATGTTTCGGGTTTTCTATAGCCAATGTTTTCACAATTCTCTTGCCTCCATGGTGACGCACTTCTGAGAGGTGCCCTACAATGTCTCTGAAAATGAACGCCCTTGCCACAATTTTGGGACCTCACTTTTGCCATTTGCTCGTTTTCGACCAAAAGCCGCTATACCACGAATACGAAAACTGTGATTGCAATGTGAAGAAAGCTTAGTAAATTTAAAATTATCTGACTTCACATACAATTTCTAAAAAATATGGGTAATGATTTTAAATATTTTTTAGTTTTAATCAGGGAAGCCAAAAACATGCGAATTCATGTTTTTCTCATACAAACAATCAAGTCGGATGTAATATATTTATCTCTTTCATGAGCTTTGGTATCAATTTGTTAGTGCATATTTTGCTCATAACAGCATTTTTTGCATATTTTAGTTTTAAGAGCATATTTTTAGCTCATATTTGCATTTTTTGAGCTCTAACATATTTTACAACGAAAACAAAATTTCTGTTTAAATTCTGACTAAGACAAATAAAACTAATTGCTGAAATTTTTTTAAAGTGTTGATAGTCGAAGAAGTTGTCAAATTAACAATCAAAAATGTATATCAAAATCTTGTCAAATTTCAATATTCTTGCAATGTGAAGTTTCATTTGACTTAAATTTCACTTAACAGATCATACGGGAGCATTTAGAACAATTATTGGAATAATATATAAACTATATAGGGTGATAAGAAAGTGTTTAACGCTCAAAATATGTTTATATGTCCAAAATATTTACCAAAAATGTTTAGACCAATGTGGATTTCAGTAATGACACTGGAAAAAATGTCTCAAATGTTATTGTAGGTGTGTCACAGCAGCATCATGCCAAAAATTCTTAATTGACACAGTTGTCTTGAACATAAGCAATCACTTCACAATTGCACAACTTTTTCACGATTACTTAAAGATAATGAACTTAAATTTGGATAAGAACTTGAATTTGGTAATTGTGATAGTCGCTGGGCCATATATGGTAAGAGCTGCCAGTCATAAAGGCTTTGTACCATAAACTAACGCGTGTTAATGATCAGGAAATTTTAAAAGGAATGTATCAGATGTAAAAACAAAATTGATTTGCAAACTTCGGTTTCACTAACACATTGAAAAGTTTTTTAAAAAACTTCAAACCAAGGGCGTCAATGTAGTTGAGCAGTATGCCATATTACCTGAGATCAGAATATTGGCAAGATGAAAAATTGCAATTCAGAGCTTAGATAAGCTTAAAATAAACTAAACAAATTATATTGTTACATTTTAACCATTTTAGAATGTTTAAGTTCTTTTTAATGAAGTCAAATTGAAATAAATTGTTTGTGTTTTATACTGTTGTATTTTAATTTCGTATGGTTAATTGTTTATATCTTTCTTTATAAATAAATACATACATATGTATATTCAAAAGATTTTGAATTGTTGATTAAATCTTTTTTTCTATTAACAAAGCAGAAATTTTTGTTTCTTAGACCATATTTTTAAGATTTTCGTAATTGTAGTGCATATTTTATGAACATGTGTATTTCTGGTTACCCTGTTAATTGGCATATACTTTTTACTACTACATTAAGTAATTAAATTTTTGCTATAATTTTTCTTAATTAAATTTTAATATTAAGATATGAATTACAATTTTTTATCCTATTAATATTCTCAACCAAGGTTGGATATATACTATATATATATATATATATATATATATATATATATATATATATATATATATATATATATATATATATATATATATATTTTTTTTTTTTTTTTTTTTTTTTTTTTGATTTCATGACCAATTGGCATGCGGTAGGTTTAAACACCTTTATGACTTTGGCAACTTTTACCATACAAGGCGCAGCGAATATGAAAAATAGCAAAATCAAATTTTTATTTAAATGTACATCCAATATCTTTAAGAGTCGTTAAAAAGTTGTGCAATTATAAATTAATTGGTTTTGTCTAAAATAACTGTGTTAATTAAAAGTTTTCGGCTTAATACTTCCTTGTCACTATAACATTTGCGATATTTTTGTTTCATCTACAGAAATCCGTAAAAATTGGTCTTTTATACATTTGCTTATGTCATCTATGCATTTTTGATATATTGGGAGGGCCATTTAAAAGTTTAAATTTAAAAATGCAATAAAACAAAAACGGTTTGAAATTTTGCCAAAATATTTTGTTGTTGTGAAGTACAATAGTTCCGGTTAGAAATGAAATTTTATTTCGTTCATATGGCTGCCGTGGCTGGCCTCACAGTACCCCAATGGTATTACAAATGTTGGCTTTCAAATTCTCAATTGTCTTTGGTTTGTCGACATAACACTTGTCTTCAACGGCGCCCCACAGAAAGTTGTCCAATGGTGTCAAATCGCAGTTTCTTGGCGGCTAACTGACATCACTATTTCAGCTAATTAAACGGCTATTCAACGTTTGACGCAATAAATCGATTGTGGCATGAGATGTGTGGCAAGTGGCACCATCCTGTTAAAACCGAACATCG
This sequence comes from Wohlfahrtia magnifica, assembly GCA_023159175.1. Taxonomy (NCBI): domain Eukaryota; kingdom Metazoa; phylum Arthropoda; class Insecta; order Diptera; family Sarcophagidae; genus Wohlfahrtia; species Wohlfahrtia magnifica. Next base: position 1,130,846 of record JAKWBJ010000165.1, on the reverse strand, counting down.
TTCACATCAATACTGTGCAGAGCGGACACGAAAAATCGGTTATCATGGTGCGATAGGTATCTCCATTGACGCGGTCCTCATTTTCAAAGAAATATGGGTCAATGATGCATCCGCTCCACTAGCCTTACAAAACAGTCCCTCGTAATGGGTGCATTGACTTCTGTATGACCACGTTTGGGTTTTCTGAGCCCAAAATACGGCAAATTTGCTTATTAACGCACCCACCAAGATGAAAATGAGCTTCATCCGAAAAGATGGTTTTTGCATTTTTTTCTTTCGATTATTTTGTTTTTGATTTTTTTGCAATTTCCCACCAATTGCCTTTGGTTTGGAGGTAGGTTAGGTTAGGTTAGGTTAAAGCGGCTGCCAGACATGCCTGGCACACTTAGGTCCCTAGGGCCCATTGTGATACCCACAAACTTCCTCCGACAGCCCGGTCAATTATCCGACCAGTTAGCCCTTTCAATAAATTTGCTGATCAGCCCTACATGAATCTCCAGTAGAGTTCCAATACCAGCAACGTGCGCACCGAAAAACTTGTGTCTAAGTTCCGCCAACGCCCCGTAACTCCTTCTCCTCTTCTAAACAACACCTACATATAATAGAGTCTCTCTGGCCAAACCTAATGGCATGTCTCCCAACTAAGCAGTAACCTGTATGCCCCTATTACTGCGTATATCCTGCCTCTCGGCAAGTTCAGCGGTTGCCCTGACCTTCTCCCGTTATCCTTTGCCAGTTCTAGACTGTCTACAAGTTGGAGCCATTCTCCAGTTCTCATCAAATACGCCATTAGAATTTTGTCCTATACGCAACCGGCAGGTAGAGATCGGTATACCAAATCTTTCCGCCGCCAAATTAATCCCGGTCGCAGTACCCTGCCTAGCCAGCTCATCCGCCACACAGTTGCCCAGAACTTCACTGTGTCCAGGTACCCAGATGAGATTAATATCAAAGTACTCGGACATCACCCTCAATAACTCGTGGCATTCTCTTACCGTCCGGGACTTAGTATACATAGCCCTCAGGAATTTAATAGCGGACTGACTGTCCGTATATATACAGACTTTTCGGATCGTCATGGCACTATCATTCATTAGTTCAGCAACCCCACAGATAGCAGCCACTTCAGCCTGAAACACACTGCAATGATCCGGCAGCCTGTAAGACTCATTCACATTAAGATCAGGAGAATTAATACCATAACCTACTCCACCATCCGGCTTTGATCTGACCGTAAAGAATCGGATGCTACTCATATCTCCTGCACCGACTTTTTCCAGGTATTCGTATTCGGAACATATGTCCTCAGATTAATCGTTGGTAATAGGCAAAGGATACAGTAGTCCGCCCTAATGGTAGCCAAACCCATTCGGTGCAGCAGCCTAGAGGAGTTCTCCGATAGTTTTATACCATATTCCCTTAGTCTAAGCAGAGCCATGGATGCGGTCGATTTTGGAGATAAATTTCCAATAAATCCCAACGTTGCTCACGTGTAAATCGATTCATTTCGAACAGTGGATATAATATTCTGAATTTTGTGACAGAATAGAATGACATAAGTATTGCCAGGTTCGAAATAACAGCTGATTCAAATATAAACCGATAGATGGCCCACCCGATACAAACATATAATGAACATTAAAAGCTTTCTGATCGCACTATTTCAAACCAAACCAACATCGAATGAAATCTGACATGATTTTGATATTTATTTTTGTTAATTTGTTTAATTACCTATAAGACAACTTCTTTGACTATCAAAACTTTAAAATAATTGTCGCAATTATGTCTTATTTATATATGAACTTTTACTGGATTTTAGTTGCACTCGATTTCGGTTTACTGGACATACCCGAATTTTAAGCGGCAATAAATTTAATTGAGAACAAGACGGTGCTATAAATTTTAGTAGACAGATGTTTAAAAAATTAGTCAGAATTTGAAACAAATTTTTTGTTTTTGTAAAAATATTTTGTGACACAAAAAATCCGAATATGAGCTATAAAGGTCTAAAAAGTTCTTTAAATACGAAAAATTTCTAAAACATGCTCTTAAAACTGAAATATGCAAAAAATCCTGTTATGAACAAAATATGCAGAAATATGCATTAACAAATCGATGTCAAGATACATAAAACAAATCTTACATCCGGCTTGATTGGTTACTTGAGAAAAAGATGTAATTTCATATTTCTGGTTTCCCAGATGATTATCATTCGTAATATTTTGTTAATATGTTTTTAATTGTTCATTTTATAAGTCGTGTTTTTATTGTAATTATAGGTTCTTCATCAATGGCACTGTTTTCTGCATAATATAACACATAGTGTTGGACATGAGAAGCAAAATTTACCATACCGACAGTTTATGGTTTGTAGACCAGAAGTTAAAAAGTCCGAATTGCATCCTGACGAAGGAAACGTTCAAAAAATTACTACGAATTTTTTCTACGGAACTCTGCTTAATGAAAAAGGTCAAATAGATGATGATCTATTATTACGAAAATGTGTATTCTTTGGAGGGCTTGAAAAGAGCCTTCGAAAAACAGTATGGCCGTTTTTGCTTAAATGTTATTCATTTTCATCGACTTTTGAAGATCGAGCGGTTTTGATGGATATAAAACGTCAGGAATACGAAGATATAACTAGAAGACGTTTGTACTCTATGTCTCCCGAAGAACAGATACACTTTTGGAAAACCGTACAGTGTATTATCGAAAAGGACGTTGTTCGTACAGATAGGTCAAATCCATTTTTCTGTGGAGAAGGCAATCTTAATACCGAGATAATGAAAAATATATTACTTAATTATGCATTTTATAATGCTGGAATTTCATATTCACAGGGCATGAGTGATCTTCTGGCTCCTGTGTTATGTGAAATCCAGAATGAATCTGAGACCTTCTGGTGCTTTGTAGGGCTAATGCAAAGAGCCTTTTTTGTTTGCACTCCAACTGATAATGATATTGACAGAAATCTTAACTTTCTCCGTGAACTTATACGCATTATGTTGCCTCATTTTTATGAGCATTTAAAGCAGCATAGTAATGCTCTAGAGTTACTATTTTGTCATCGATGGCTTCTGCTTTGTTTTAAACGTGAATTTACGGAAGCCGTTGTTATTCGTATGTGGGAGGCATGCTGGTCAAATTACTTGACAGATTATTTTCATCTTTTTCTTTGTTTAGCTATAATAGCTGTTTATGCCGATGATGTCATAGCTCAAAATCTTCGAGCAGATGAGACGCTGTTACACTTTAGTTCTCTTGCAATGTATATGGACGGCCAACTTATATTACGAAAGGCTCGAGGCTTACTTCATCAGTTTCGCCAGCTTCCTAAAATTCCATGTACTTTAGCAGGACTTTGTAAACGTTGCGGTCCTGGAATGTGGGATTCAGAACATCGACCAGCTTTAGAATGTGTGGGTCATACGGAAGAAGAAGAATGTTTTATAGCCATTGATTAAATAGGATTTGAAACCAAATAGTTTACATGCGGCACACAAAAATATGAATAAAATAAATGCTTTTTATTGCTATTGTTTAACAAAAATTTATGGAGCAAAGTATTAAAAATTTATTCAATAAAAGTTATCTTCATTTCAAAAAAAATATATGTACTCGTACCTGTATTCCTAGAAAGCTTTCTTATTATAACATTAAAATAAGGTAACGTTAAAATTAAAAATTAAAGTAATTATTATATTTAATTTTTTTTTTTTTTTTTTATTGAATCCTCACTATAACATAAGTTAACAATTTGTGTATAAATCCAGCCAGTACGGGACAAAATTGCATGGAATCATGGTATTAATTTGGTGTTATTCATGCTCTTCTCAATCGGATGTGGCCAACATAATATAAGAGTGCACGGGATAGTGGGTTCTGATGCATATCTAGCTTTTTCCAATACGTTCCAGCATACTTCGGGATTTCCTTTCTAACCATGAGAACGTTTAGGTCTTAGTCAATGTTCGAATTTCTCATAAACCATGGAGCATTTGTTATTAGTCGCAAAATTTTCTTTTGGCACCTTTGTATTTATTCAATGAGATGAGGCATTGCCACATAACTGTAGCACCTTATTTGTTTTAATATTGCATTATAAACATGGAGCTTATTTTCTAAGCTAAGCACCGAGTTCCTATTAATAAGCCAATCTAAATGTATCGACTTTACTTCATTTTCATTTTTAAATTTATGGCTTTTCCATGTTAGATGGCGGTCAAGATGTATTTCCAAATATGGCGTCTAATAGACCTCTTACGTAAAGTGAATATTACGTGTGAACAGTTTTGATGTTCACCTTTATCCTCCATTGCTTTAACCAGGTTTTCACCTGCAGTTAATGGTCGTTTATTTTAACTCTAAGTCATTGAACAGAAAGAGGTAGATAAGACAATTATGGCTTGGATCAGTTCCGTGCTTAGGAGCAGAATCATCAGCTTGTCTCTTGATGGAGAAGAGCACACTATGATCGCGTCACCATGCTGGCTCCTAGAGGTGTTACTATATTTGGTTATGCTGATAACCTCGTTATAACGGTCCGAGGAAATATGATCTCATGAGGACAGCCATAGGCGAGGTATAAAATTTGTGCAATTAGGAAAGTTATCATGTGACTGTATATTTTTTATGGTTGCTACCATCAACTTCTCAAAGGAGGTAAAGTATCATGATGTCATTCTAGATAGGAGTTTCAGTTGGAACTCGCACATTGTCCTTTTGGACAAGTCGCTCCTCGTACGGTAAGACATGATATCTTTCGCCGAGGATGACACTATGGATATATACCGCTATTATTTGGCTGATTATTACTTATGCGGCGATAGCTTAGTGGAGAAAAGCTAAGGAAACTATCACCACTTCTACTGCAGGGTACAAAATCTCGTCTGCCTCGGTATAACTTGGGCAATGAGGGCATGTTCAACAGCGGCCTTGAAAGCCTTGATTGGCTTAACACCACTTCACATCCATGGTATGAAGGTGGCGGCATGTTCGGCGACAAAAAATTTCGTCGAAAGACCCCGGAATGCGTCGGGAAGTCTCTCCATTTTACACAGGCTGGATGTAATGCCTTTGAATCTGTGCTTTGGCGGAAGATTTAGAGTTAAATTTCCAGACCGGGGTTGTTGGTTCGGAGCGAGTTTGATCTAAAATGGTATACCGATGGCTCTAAAATGATGCTCATGGACCTAATCGAGACTTCGCGATCCCACTGGGAAGATCGCTAAACGTCTTCCAGGCTGAGATCATGGCTATTGCTATATGTGCGGTGATCAACTTAGATAGTGGGATCAAGGGTAAGACCATTAATATATTCTCTGACAGCTAAGCTGCCTTAAAGGTACTTGACTCGAATCAAATGACAGCTAAACTGGTCAAATATATTTACGATACGTTGCGAAAGCTTTTGCTTTGGAATAAGGCCTAGTTGTCCAGGTACCCAAGGACACTGTGGAATGCATGGTAATGAAATAGCCGATACTATCCATGACACCCTATACCGGTCCGGAACTTTGCTGTGCAGCACCATTTACTACCATCCCTAATCTAGTTAAGGATTGGGAAATTGCTAGATGCTTTGAGCACTGGAATGTGTAATATAAAAGTTAAGCATACACCGCTACTGTGACATTAAAAGGGAAGAGAAGTGATCCAGTAGGTAATTTGTCAACGAATGACATTGAAGTTATGATATTTTCTCCTCTTCTTTATTGTGTTAGTACACAATAAAAACTCGACTAAGTACAAAATTAGATAGAGTCGATGGGAGCCTATGATGAACTAGCAAACAGCTGGGTGTGGGTATCGTGACTCATCTATTCTTGACTCTGATTCATTAC
>JAKWBJ010000165.1:1112500-1120000 GCA_023159175.1 Wohlfahrtia magnifica | reverse complement strand
TAATAATAATAATAATAATAATAATTAATAATAATAATAATAATAATAATAATAATAATAATAATAATAATAATAATAATAATAATAATAATAATAATAATAATAATAATAATAATAATAATACTAATAATAATAATAATAATAATAATAATATAATAATAATAATAATAATAATAATAATAATAATAATAATAATAATAATAATAATAATAATAATAATAATAATAATAATAAATAATAATAATAATAATAATAATAATAATAATAATAATAATAATAATAATAATAATAATAATAATAATAATAATAATAATAATAATAATAATAATAATAATAATAATAATAATAATAATAATAATAATAATAATAATAATAATAATAATAATAATAATAATAATAATAATAATAATAATAATAATAATAATAATAATAATAATAATAATAATAATAATAATAATAATAATAATAATAATAATAATAATAATAATAATAATAATAATAATAATAATAATTATATAATAATAATAATAATAATAATAATAATAATAATAATAATAATAATAATAATAATAATAATAATAATAATAATAATAATAATAATAATAATAATAATAATAATAATAATAATAATAATAATAATAATAATAATAATAATAATAATAATAATAATAATAATAATAATAATAATAATAATAATAATAATAATAATAATAATAATAATAATAATAATAATAATAATAATAATAATAATAATAATAATAATAATAATAATAATAATAATAATAATAATAATAATAATAATAATATAATAATAATAATAATAATAATAATAATAATAATAATAATAATAATAATAATAATAATAATAATAATAATAATAATAATAATAATAATAATAATAATAATAATAATAATAATAATAATAATAATAATAATAATAATAATAATAATAATAATAATAATAATAATAATAATAATAAATAATAATAATAATAATAATAATAATAATAATAATAATAATAAATATAATAATAATAATAATAATAATAATAATAATAATAATAATAATAATAATAATAATAATAATAATAATAATAATAATAATAATAATAATAATAATAATAATAATAATAATAATAATAATAATAATAATAATAATAATAATAATAATAATAATAATAATAATAATAATAATAATAATAATAATAATAATAATAATAATAATAATAATAATAATAATAATAATAATAATAATAATAATAATAATAATAATAATAATAATAATAATAATAATAATAATAATAATAATAATAATAATAATAATAATAATAATAATAATAATAATAATAATAATAATAATAATAATAATAATAATAATAATAATAATAATATTAATAATAATAATAATAATAATAATAATAATAATAATAATAATAATAATAATAATAATAATAATAATAATAATAAATAATAATAATAATAATAATAATAATAATAATAATAATAATAATAATAATAATAATAATAATAATAATAATAATAATAATAATAATAATAATAATAATAATAATAATAATAATAATAATAATAATAATAATAATAATAATAATAATAATAATAATAATAATAATAATAATAATAATAATAATAATAATAATAATAATAATAATAATAATAATAATAATAATAATAATAATAATAATAATAATAATAATAATAATAATAATAATAATAATAATAATAATAATAATAATAATAATAATAATAATAATAATAATAATAATAATAATAATAATAATAATAATAATAATAATAATAATAATAATAATATAATAATAATAATAATAATAATAATAATAATAATAATAATAATAATAATAATAATAATAATAATAATAATAATAATAATAATAATAATAATAATAATAATAATAATAATAATAATAATAATAATAATAATAATAATAATAATAATAATAATAATAATAATAATAATAATTAATAATAATAATAATAATAATAATAATAATAATAATAATAATAATAATAATAATAATAATAATAATAATAATAATAATAATAATAATAATAATAATAATAATAATAATAATAATAATAATAATAATAATAATAATAATAATAATAATAATAATAATAATATAATAATAATAATAATAATAATAATAATAATAATAATAATAATAATAATAATAATAATAATAATAATAATAATAATAATAATAATAATAATAATAATAATAATAATAATAATAATAATAATAATAATAATAATAATAATAATAATAATAATAATAATAATAATAATAATAATAATAATAATAATAATAATAATAATAATAATAATAATAATAATAATAATAATAATAATAATAATAATAATAATAATAATAATAATAATAATAATAATAATAATAAATAATAATAAATAATAATAATAATAATAATAATAATAATAATAATAAATAATAATAATAATAATAATAATAATAATAATAATAATAATAATAATAATAATAATAATAATAATAATAATAATAATAATAATAATAATAATAATAATAATAATAATAATAATAATAATAATAATAATAATAATAATAATAATAATAATAATAATAATAATAATAATAATAATAATAATAATAATAATAATAATAATAATAATAATAATAATAATAATAATAATAATAATAATAATAATAATAATAATAATAATAATAATAATAATAATAATAATAATAATAATAATAATAATAATAATAATAATAATAATAATAATAATAATAATAATAATAATAATAATAATAATAATAATAATAATAATAATAATAATAATAATAATAATAATAATAATAATAATAATAATAATAATAATAATATATAATAATAATAATAATAATAATAATAATAATAATAATAATAATAATAATAATAATAATAATAATAATAATAATAATAATAATAATAATAATAATAATAATAATAATAATAATAATAATAATAATAATAATAATAATAATAATAATAATAATAATAATAATAATAATAATAATAATAATAATAATAATAATAATAATAATAATAATAATAATAATAATAATAATAATAATAATAATAATAATAATAATAATAATAATAATAATAATAATAATAATAATAATAATAATAATAAAATAATAATAATAATAATAATAATAATAATAATAATAATAATAATAATAATAATAATAATAATAATAATAATAATAATAATAATAATAATAATAATAATAATAATAATAATAATAATAATAATAATAATAATAATAATAATAATAATAATAATAATAATAATAATAATAATAATAATAATAATAATAATAATAATAATAATAATAATAATAATAATAATAATAATAATAATAATAATAATAATAATAATAATAATAATAATAATAATAATAATAATAATAATAATAATAATAATAATAATAATAATAATAATAATAATAATAATAATAATAATAATAATAATAATAATAATAATAATAATAATAATAATAATAATAATAATAATAATAATAATAATAATAATAATAATAATAATAATAATATAATAATAATAATAATAATAATAATAATAATAATAATAATAATAATAATAATAATAATAATAATAATAATAATAATAATAATAATAATAATAATAATAATAATAATAATAATAATAATAATAATAATAATAATAATAATAATAATAATAATAATAATATAATAATAATAATAATAATAATAATAATAATAATAATAATAATAATAATAATAATAATAATAATAATAATAATAATAATAATAATAATAATAATAATAATAATAATAATAATAATAATAATAATAATAATAATAATAATAATAATAATAATAATAATAATAATAATAATAATAATAATAATAATAATAATAATAATAATAATAATAATAATAATAATAATAATAATAATAATAATAATAATAATAATAATAATAATAATAATAATAATAATAATAATAATAATAATAATAATAATAATAATAAATAATAATAATAATTTTTTTTTTTCGAGGTAGGAAAATCCCTTCGGATCGTCAAATGCCGTCACATTCGGTATGTGGTGATTCCACTAAAAAAATCTACCTCCATCTGGGAGTCAATCCACCCTGGAACCGCGTCCAGCATTACTTCGGGGTGGCTCCCTGTAGGCTGCATCGGCCCAATCTGTGTCACTGCCTGCGTCCAGGCCACCGCTCAGCTTAACTACAGATCACTCTGATGTATCAAGATCTATCTTTTTCAGCCTTAATATCTCCTCGCAGTATCTTTTTACTGTGTTCCAACTTGTTTCATCGCCTAACATGATAGGGATTAGGTTTTCCACAGTTATTTGGCCTATTCTTGTCTCCAGGTCTCTCCGCTGCCGCAGCCATCTTACACACTTGAAAAAGGTGTGTTCGGCGTCATCGATGTGGTCTTCGGTTTCATACAGGCAGTAAGGAGTAACACATTTTCCCACCTTGTGCAAATACTTTCGGAAGTATCCGTGTCCCGAGAGCATTTGGGTTAGATAGTAGTTAACTTCTCCTGTCGTTCTTCCAAGCCAACTTTCCAGGTGTGGGAGAAGCCTGGCCGTCCATCTACCTTTGGTTTCGGCCGACCATCTTGCCTGCCACGCTTGTAGAGTGCCGCGTTTTATCTGTTCCTCCTCGCCTTGTCCCAAAGTGCCCTTCGTCTTCTTCATCCATATCTGTCTACGCTCTCGTATTTTAAGATCAATGGGTACTGATCCGGCTATGACGAGCACCGCAGCTTCCGAGACTGTGCGGTACGCCGACGTTATTCTCAATGCCGACGTTCGTTGTATTGCTAAAAGAGCGTTAGCTCTTTTTTTCCGTCTTACTGCTCCTCCCCATACTTCGCATCCGTAGAGGAGGATGTTATTGCTCGTCTCCATTAGCAGTTTACGTTTGCTCTGCGTAGGTCCGCCTATGTTGGCCATCAGTCGGCTTAGTTGCGCGATTATTCTAGCCGATTTTTCGGCTGCATGCTGCATCTGGTTGGAGTACGTCATCTTCGAGTCTAGCCTTATACCTAAGTAATTGACATACTTTCTGGTGTGCAACTTGATGTCACCAACATTAAAAACTATCTCAGTCGGTATGTGCCGCCTAGTAAGTAGAACCAGTTCTGTCTTCTGAGTAGCTAAGCTGGGTCCATGTGAGTCCATCCACAGCTGGGTTCTAATCATCAATTGTCTGAGCTTGCGTTCCGCCTCTTCGGTATCCCTAGCGCTGATCACTGCCGCGATGTCATCAGCGTAGCCAACAAGGAAAGTCTCCGGCGGCATTTCGATCCTCAGTATATCATCGTAGGTTATATTCCACAGGTCTGGCCCAAGAATGGAGCCCTGTGCTGCACCCGATGTCACCTGTATACTCCGCATTCCTTGGGTCGTGTTGAATATTAACCTTCTGTCGTTTAAATAGTCTCTTATTATTCGTCTCAGGTATACGGGCACCCTAAAACGTGACTCTAATGCCTGCAAAACATCCTTCCACCTAAGGCTGTTAAAAGCATTTTTAACATCGAGAGTAGCCAGTAGTATCAGAGGCCTGCTGAAATGATTCCCCCCCTGCGCAGCTTCAAAGGCGTATACAACATCCTTCAAGGCTCCCAGGGTGGACCTACCCGCTCTGAATCCGTGTTGCCTGACCGATAAGCCTCCAGTTGCGTTTATGGCATCTATCAACCTAGGTTTAATGAGCATCTCCAGCAGCTTACCAGATGTATCCAGCATGCAGAGTGGTCTGTAAGCTGACGGCGAATCTGGGGTACCTTTTCCCTTGATTATAAGGACCAATTTCTGTACCTTCCATATGGAAGGAAACGTTCCCTCTAATAAACACTTATTAAAAGCGTTAAGAAGTAGTTTCGGACGCCTATGTGCTATCTCCTTTATCACTTCTGACGGTATGCCATCGGGGCCCGGCGCCTTCCCAGGTTTCATCTTCGAAGCAGCCGAAATAAGTTCCTCCGTTGTAAATAAAGGAATGCTCACATTTTCCGCAGTTACCAGGTCCTCTACTAAGTTATCATGTGCCGGAAATAATGATTTCACAATCTCCGTCATTTTGCCCTCATCCATCATTGGAGTAGCGCCCCTGTAGCCGAGTTTTCCCATGACAAGTTTATATCCCGTTCCCCGGTTACTGTTTACATCCTCTCGCAGCAAATCCCATAATCGTTTCTTGCTGGTGAAAACTTTTTCCTGCAGCTGCTTCTTTGCCTCCTTATAGATGTTCCTTTCATTCACTGTATCGCCACGTCGTCTGGCTCTAGTCAGTCTTCTTCTGCATCTAAAGCACTCACGCCTTGCAGTTGCAATTTCATCACTCCACCAATACACTGCCTTTTTCCTCCCCTTATTCGATCTGATATTGGGCATCGCCTTATCACAGCATTGCTGTATTCTATTTACCAAGAACTCTGCAGTTCTGGAGGCATTTAGCGCTTCTGGGGCCATGTCAATATTCTGCTCAATTTCCGCTATTAATGTCCTTGCATTTAACTTTCCGACGTTCCATTTGCGGGTCGTCAAACTTTGTCTGCTCACTTCCTCGTCCCTTACAGCATTTATCATGACTGTGTATGAGATGTACTGGTGATCGCTACCCATGTATGTCTCAAGGACCCTCCATTCCGTCATTTTGCGCAAAGTTTTCTCCGGTACAAGGGTAATGTCAGGGATGGTTCCTTCACATCCGGATCTTCTAAAAGTAGGGGTGTATCCATTGTTCGCTGTAATCAAGCCGGATCTGGCCATCATAACGACGATCCTTCTACCTCTTGCATCAGTTGTTCGCATTCCCCAGTCGAAGCTCGGGCGTTAAAGTCCCCTGCAACAATGAGGTGGCCTCGGATGGTGCGAATAAAGTCCTCAATGCCGTTCAGCTTCCTCTCGAAATTTTCAATGTTGTCACTCGGTGTGAGGTAGCAGCTAACCAGAGTAACATCATCAATTTGCAGCCATACAAAAGAGTTTCCTTTTTCTCTTCCCTTCGGAGTGAATTTGTGAGTTTCAGGTATCCATAGCGCCGCTGTGGAACTATCATCTTCGATCCATAGCCCACTCTTCCTGCCGTATTGTTCACTAATAATGGCGATATCGGCTCTCTCCTCCACCATGATCTGTGGCAGTAGTGCGTCTGCCACTTTTCCCCTATGCATGTTCAGTTGCAGTATTCTCATTACAGTCTATCGGCCTTCCAGCTTCTTGACCATGGTAGATGGTCTGTCGGTGATTTGTTCTGTTCCGTGCAGATACAACATTTGGGTTGGTTTGCACACTGCTTCAGAAGATGGCCCTTTTCACCACATCGAATGCATATTCCTCCTGTCTTTCTTTCCGGTCCTTTGCAGTTTCTCTGTTCGTGCCCCAGGCCGAAACATCTAAAGCAGCGCCTGTT
>JAKWBJ010000165.1:982500-1105000 GCA_023159175.1 Wohlfahrtia magnifica | reverse complement strand
AATAATAATAATAATAATAATAATAATAATAATAATAATAATAATAATAATAATAATAATAATAATAATAATAATAATAATAATAATAATAATAATAATAATAATAATAATAATAATAATAATAATAATAATAATAATAATAATAATTATAATATTAATAATAATAATAATAATAATAATAATAATAATAATAATAATAATAATAATAATAATAATAATAATAATAATAATAATAAGCGAGAAGAACTTCGCGAAAGAGAACAAAATCGACGACCCTATCGCCTGAGAAGTCAAGCCTAGTAAGGAGCGTGTTAACCGCAAGGTTCCAGATAAGCGGAGGCAGGATCTCCCTGGGGGTACCCCTGGTTGACCGGTCATACCCAAGGAAAGAGGTAATAAGTCAAGATCTAAGAGGAGCTCTATTAACGAACGCCGAGGTCACGTAGAGCTTTGACTCATGAATTATGGCAAACATTATTGACAGCCCCTTCAATACCAAAGAAGACAGCAAGCCTGGATTCTCGCACGTTTAAGGATCTCTCCACCGACGACATCAGAACTGAGACAAATGCGTCTAAATTCCTTAGCATGAGTGTGTGATGCCGTTCCGGTCTTGGGAATGAGCACCACCTTTGCACTCTCCTAATACAGAGGAATGTAAATGAGGCCAAGACACGCATTATAAATAGCCAATAGCCAGGGAAGGATAAGATCATTGCCATATTGGATATCAGCCGGAATAATACCGTCCGGTCTAGGTGATTTGAAAGGTTAAAATGATCCGATAGCCCAGTTCAACTGATCGGAAGATACCTAAAACAGATGACGATTGCCGCCCGTTGATGTAATAGTCTGAGCATCACCAATACTCATAAAGGAATTGTTACCCGCGAAGAGGGATCAAGAAGCAGATCGAGCGCTTCCACGATCGAGGTGGTTCAGCATCCGTCAGGCCTCTGAATACTATCGAAAAATCATATTAAGATCAAGATCTTGCGAGGCTGTCTGGCCTCGCAGAAGTTCCTCCATAAGGTTCTTTTCACACGCGTTACTGCGTACTTCAGTTCCTTTTTCTGGATTTTATAAATTGCACTTTCACCGGTTTCATTGAGTCTATTAAAGAGCTCGCCACAAAAACGGCTTAGATCCTCAATTTTCACATTCCACCAAGGAGGCCTATATCTTCCTCTGTCCATGAAACGCTTCGTTGAGGAAGTCATTTTAAGTTCAGTAGATAAAATTTCAGCTGCTTCACCGATATCAGAAAAATTACGGATAGTGGCAGGAGTCTGTGGAAGACTCAGCTATAGTTTATACCCAAAGAGAGACCAATCAGTACCCTTCCTGTTAACACTAAGGATCGCCTCACGAGGAGTAGACATATCAATAGAAAATGTGATCCATGAAGGAGTATTTTACAGATACATACTTGTTCTTAATAATTCCAGGAGAAAGTCCTCAGACGAGGAATTAGATTATCACCACAATAAGAAATATTCGAATTATTTAAGTTGGCATACGGGCTCTTGTGTGACACTAAGTCTAAAGTCATGTGCGATGTACAAAGATACCACCCAGAGAGATCCACCGACCTGATCGATCACCATTGACACGGCGTCCTTGTCGCTAAAACTGTAAAGTATAAAAGCGTTAGTAGAGGCCATACGGACCATATTTAGGCCACGGGCTTACCTTTTTGGTGGATATACACATATACAAGTTGAGTCAGCAAGCCTTGTCATTTATGACCCATGGTTCTTGGACAAGTATGAGTTTCCAGTCTTCTTGGCAAAACTTATGAGCAAAGCCGCCGAAGAGACTTTAGAGCGATGGTGATTAATTTGGGTGACCTTCAGCATCTAGGGCCACCACCGTCTGATCGGCATTCTCATCTGTCGCTCTGAATAGATCCTCAACTAACTCAGAGTTTTCGCTTTGACTTAATTGGGCGCACTGCAAGGAAATCCTTCCACCCTCATCAGACGCTTCCGTTTTGGTAAGATCGGAGCTGCGTGGTTGCTCACACGGAGTTTGCATTCCAGCTTGAAGTTGTAAAACTACACGAGCAACAAGTCTTATACACTTAAAATGTAACTGCTCCGAAACCCTAGTTGATCATGCCATCACGACGGACCTTGATCAAGGGCAGAAATTGGTAATTAAAAATGATAATCGCATCTCGTGCGTTACCTATTACCTCACTGACCTTCGCTACCATGAAATTCTCTGTGGGCAGGTCAGTGTTGCTCAACTTCAGAATCTGAAGTATCTCAGCAGAGTTAGAGGGTTCCGCATGTATATGAGCCCTAGACGGACGTTGAGATATGTGATCCGGAGTGAAGCCCAGAGTTTGAAGATATGACCCCAACAAATTCCTTAAGTAGGGCGGTTTCCACCAACCTCTAGAGAACGGTGGTGATGTTTCCCTGTGGGTGGACACAACTGCCAACGTAAGATCTTCCTTGACAACCTCGTTTAGAGTTCTAGAGTGACCGAAAGACACAACAGTTTTAGGACACTTAAAGGACTGCAGATATAGATACCTGTGCAACCTGTTCAGCTGTCCTTTGCCTCTTTTGCCATTGTCATGAGTCCTAGCCAATTTGCCCTTATCGTCTTCCGATAAGAGAGCAGAATCGACACAACCCAACTTCGCCAGACCTCAGATTCCTATATGCCCCAACACTGGCACTCACATTAGCGCGGGAGCCAGAAGAGCCTTTGGAAATTGAGGGGTTTTTGTTGGAAACTGGCGCTTTCGACTTGTCAACCAACGTCAACCAATTGAAGATAGAGGTAAGCTTAGAAACCGTTGATGTTGACGGCGTGCAAGCTACTGAATGAGGAGCTGCCGAACCTGCTGCTGCAGATGAACCTTATTTAAGGGATTATTTAGCGGTTTTAGCCGCGGTCTTGAATTGGGAGCCCCTGTGACCAGGAGCTGAAGAAGCGCAGACAGGAGCTTGCCGGAAAAGCGCCTTGCGCGCACTTACAAACGTAGGTGCGAATTTGTGTTTTTTTAAATTTTTAGTTTCCATAAATATTAGGGTCCCTCCTCAAAGCTGCTATACAATGCCCGAATTTGTAGTTAATAGAATATTCCCAGGTTATCTTTGAATCAGAAGGACATGCGAGGGTTGGCACTAGCCTTCATGCCAAATGTTACTCAGAGGTAGACCGGTCAGGAGTCCTCTTAACCGAACCTACACCACTAACTTAACGACGACGGACAGAGAAACGTACTTTGAGGCCTGTCAAGATTTTAACAGGACGGACACTGATGTAGCCTTACTGGAGCCGTTTGCACCCAATTAACCACTCTGGTGCTACTTGTTCCAGAACACTACAACCACAAATCTGGGTGGACATAATCAAAACGTTGACAAAGAAATAGTCCGTGGACAGAAGGAACATAGTGACAGAAGATGATAACGATCGTTTCTGTATACATTTTCAGATAACAGCACTCTACTTAGTTATAACATAGTAGTTAAACTTAGCACAGTCCCCCGAATACCCATGTATACAGCAAACCGTCAGCGTTGCTTATTTAGACATACGCAAGTGCAAATTATATGGTAGGAATCTCCTCTCCCACAGTGGGCAAGTCATATTATGAAGGGTAGGCGAGACTTCCTGAAGACAGATTTTGGAGTCTTCTTGTGTGGTTGTCCATAAGGATCGTCCATTGACTTTATCTTATGGGTCCACACCTTACCACCAATATTTATTTAAAAAAACAGTTTTTGTTAATTAAGGTAAATTAGAATTAAATTATTTTCACAATTTAAAAAAATTCAAACATAATCCCAATTTTTGTCAATTGAGTTATATTATATATCTTATGTCAAAACATGTGTTTTTTTATGGTAAGATATTTGGTTTTTTGCGTTCGCGTACTTTTGTACATTCTCCTCTCTTATTGAAAGTAACTATGGTTTACTCTCAATTTACCGAACTTTAGAAAGAAAAAAAACAGACCTACTGGATGAGGAAAAAATAACTAAGAGCAAATTTAAGGATCATTTAGTTACTTAGAAATTTAATTTAAAAATACGTATGAATTTAAAAACATTTGGTCATTTAACTAAATACATACCATACAGTATATAACAAAGCTAAACCTAAATCTAAAAACTAAATCAAACAGCAGTAAATAAATTGAATCTACATTAAATTAAACTAAGTATTACTACATATTCAAACTTTATACTTAAATGTGCATTAAAATTACAATTCCAATTCTTAATCCAAAGTTCAATCTACCTAAAAATATATCCATATTTTACCTATACTTAAAACTACATACATGAAATAATACATACTTACCATAAAAATAAAATAAATCAAAGATTTGTAATGTGAATTGAAACCAAAAACTAAATAAATAGACTGATTAACTCGGATAATATTAGCGTGAATACAAGTGCGATTAATATTGCTACTTAATTCAATTTTGAGTGAGTATAATAGCTCGGGTTGTAGGAATTTATTCGAAATCGTAGTTTACCAATTTCGCATCAGTGCGACATAGTTGCACAAGCGTTTCAGTATTCTCAATCGCTCAGAATACTGAAAGTAATTAGAATTTTATTTACTTATATTGTTAATGGTATTGGAATACACATATATATTATATCAGATTTTGTGACTATTTGGTTCTTTTGAGTTCAGAATTTTACCGGAAGTTACACGAATCCTACTGATAATCCCCTGCGATTACCCTACCCCATCTCATAACCCTCTCAAATTAACTCAACAGTCTATCGGTTGATTGCTATCGTTTGATGTGATCGTATTATTTTGTGACCCTATTATTATTGACTCGACCAAGTTGAAACACACTATCAATATCACTCAATTGTATCCCGGCGATTTACTTCTAGCTTTTGAGTATTTTATTCATTGTAAGAAGTGGGATTGCGTATATAAAAAATTAAAAACAAAGGAAATAAATCAAACGGAGTAAAAATTAAATTCCAATAATTAAAAGTGAACAGGCTCAAACGGGAATCAAATAAATTAGAGCTGTCAACAACCGGTAATAAAACCAAACTACAAAAACGTCTATTAGAGAAATTTCAAAGACGTGGACATAGATACTTACGAATTTGATGATGAAAATGATCCTAAATAAGTGCCGCTGCAACCACAAGCAGTTTGACCATCAATGCAATGCTTACAGCCATGATGAAACAGATGTAAGTTCAGAACCAGAACTTTCTAGTCAGTATTGAAAAGAAGCTTGAAAAATCTTCTAATGAGGTGCAAGAAACTTCTAGAGCTGATAATAAAAAGCTGTTAGCTCAGGTACGGGAAACTTCTTGACAACAACTTGAACACAAATTTGAAGAAACAACTGAGCAATTACGTGAAATATATATAATACGGTAAGCAAAAGTTTATATGGTGTGGTGACAAGAATTGAAGATTTCGAGAAGACTGTTGACGAAAAATTAAATGTAATGGAGGAGAAAAAAAACAGTCTCCAGTGCCAGAAGCTTCTAGCAGGTTAAAAACCCCTTGCTTAGACGGTAGTACGCCTTTGGCTGTATTCAAATTTCAGTTCGAGCAGAAACGGATGGGAAATTCTAGAAACCATGCCAGCCAGCTGCAGGATTAATTACAGCGAATTAATGGTGGCGCTACAGCGTAAATTTGGCGATGAGTATAAACGAGAGCTGTATCATATGGAATTAAGGTGCCGAACGCAAGAGACTAATAAATCATTACCAGCCCTTGCAATGGAGATCAAGAGGTTGGTGCACCTAACCTATCCAGGGGAAAATCACCCACTAGTAGATCATCTCAAGACCGAAGCCTTCGTCAATGGCTTACGAGACCCTGATGTTAAACTAGCTGTGTATGCAACACAAAGACAAACTTTGCATATAATGTGTCGTTCGCACTAGCTCAAAAGACAGCTCGATATCAAAACCACAAATACACAAGGCACGTAATCTAGAAGTTGTGGAAGAGAAAAATAATGAAATTAACAAAATGGAGGAGGTGGTAAGACGGCTCCTAACTGAGCAGAAGTCAGAATTGAAATGTTTTAATTGCGGAAAGAGCGGTTACTTCCAGAGAAACTGCAAAGCGCCACGCAAAAGGTCCAGATCCGTTTCACCACCGAGAAATAATGGCCCGTTTATTACTACCATTAAACAACAAAAAAGTCCCCGTTCAACTAAAACTAGTTATCATTGAGGACAAGAGCTAGCTTCCACAAGCGAGTGCCCCACAATCTCCATATCAGTTATGTAGAGAAATATCAGCAACCTTGCAGCGTGCGGGTAGATTAATGGCAGACAAAACACCTTCACTAGACACCGGTGCGGCACAGTCTATAATCAGACCCGATGTAGTGAAGGGAAAGTGTGAGAAATTTAATAATATCAGACTACGAACCACAGGGAGTCTGCCACCGTCTACGGAATAATTGAGGTGAAATTGACTATACCGAACATTACTGTAAGTCATATTTTCATTTTGTTGCTAAGTTCGCAAAGTTAGGTATAATGCCTCTGTAGTATGTGCAGAAAGCTGTGCAATTCCTGAAGATTCTGGGATCGAGGCCAGTCTTTTACTGCTCGTATTTTATCTTCATTCGTGGAAATGCCATATGCAGTAATACAGTGCTACAAACATCACATGTTTTTGCAAAAATGCACATTTTTTAGCACTTAGTTTTAGTCCAGCTGTTGAAATTCTCTGCAGAACTTCTGCAAAATTTTTGATGTGTTCGTTCTAAGTTCTACCCATCACTATGATGTCATCGAGATATACTAAACAAGTTTTCCAATGTAGTCCCTTTAACACTGGCTGGAGCATTGCAGAGCCTGAACGGCATTACCTTCAACTGCCAAAAACCACCGTTCGCACTGAAGGCAGTTCTCTCCTTGTCTTTTTCTGCAATCTCTACATACTAATACCCGCTTTGAACATCAAGTGTTGAGAACCATTTTGTTCCAGCTAGCGTGTCCAGAGTGTCACCAATTCTTGGTAGTGGATAACAGTTCTTTTTGGAGACATCGTTCAGCTTTCTGTAGTCCACGCAGAATCTTGTGCTGCCATCTATCTCCTTAACCAAGACTACGAACTCCACGGGCTTGATGATGGCTCGATTACGCCACTCTTTTCCATCTCATTAACCAACCCTTTTACCTCACTACGCTTCGCCAATGGCACACTGCGAGCGGCTTGTTTTATTGTCCATGCTTCTCCGGTATTAACTGTATGCTTTGGCCTTGTTTCGTTCCGAAGACATTAGCTCGGCTATCCATTTTCCTACATGTTATGCAAATATCTTCTCGTCTTTAGCTGGCATATTGGCAGGTTCGTACACTTAGTCCTGACTTATTACTGCCTCTACTGGAGCGCAATGACCTATGTCGGAGCTCTCGCCGATGATCTTTTCTTGAAGTAATAAGTTAAGCACACGCACGAGGACCATTCCTTTATTGCTAGATTTGACAAGGGTTTTTGCTGTTAAGAATTCTGTCTGGATTTCTAAGGGTTCTACTAACCACAAGCGGTTGATTTCACAATCTCCCTCCATACATGCCCATATTAGAGTTTTGACCTGGGGTGGTAACTTTTGTCGTCTAAAAGCAACTAGTCTTCTAGCGTGAATTTGATTGTTATACCCCACATTAAGAGGTATGTCCACACTACGCCAGTTTTCTTTTGTAACAATATATTCAATATCCTTGTTATGATGTTGGTTTACAGCGCGACCAGTTTAACAAAGTAAAAACTTAAAAAATCCATTCCGTATGTAAAAAATTGAATTAAAATTAATTAAAAGTTACGACTTAAACCGAACAAAACATAATATGTATTTACATTATTCAACAGAAAATAAAAAATAACAAAATACATATGTATGTACATAAGTATTTTCATTTTGATAAAACAAAAATCTATATACATAAGTGCTTACATTTACATACTCGTCTGTAATTAATTCAGTATCAATTAGAACTTAAGAGATAAATAAAAAAATAAATAAAAAATTATAGGTACATATTTACATTTTTGCATATGTATATGTAAGTGTTTTTATAAACATCGGGTATATATTTGACACAAGAACAAAAACGCTAAAAAATATATCTAAAAAAAGCGATAAAATTGTTATTTTAAGTTTAATTTAAAAAATTTAAAATAAATAACTTCAGATTTTAAATATAAACAAATTAAGAATTTTATTTCTTCTTGTCTTACGAAAACAATTAAGGGTTTCTAATTACAACAACAATATAAAACATAACTTTCACGCAGTCCAAAAACAAGCAATGTTTACAAAAAATAAAAAAATAATAAAATGTTTATGCAGGGTGGGCAAATTTGAGGTTAGGTAGTAAATTGGCTGTCAAATGATGAAATGTCAAAAATTAAGCTGTCAATCTTTGATACTTATTTAATAAAAAATGGGAAATTTTAACTATGGAACGCTAAACTCTTGAACAAAGAACTTTAATTATGAAAATTTACTATAAAAATGATGAAAATTGTACTGTATCACTTCGTAAAATTCGAGCAACTTATCCTCGTAATCAATCAGGCTCCTTCTAAAACCGCTGTGGGTAATTTAATCGCTAAATTCGAGGTTCACAGTACTGTTGCTGCCAATAGATCAAAGCAATATGCTCGTAGTGGCCGTAGTGATGCAAAAATAACCGCTGTACAGCAAAGTGATGCGAATGAGCCAGGAACATCAACTCGTCGACGTTCGCAGCAATTGAGGACCACCAGAGGAACTTTGCGCAACATTTTGCATAAAGATCTTCATTTTCACGCTTTTAAAGTTCAACTCGTTTAAGAATTAAAGCCAGTCGACCATTGGTTGCGTCGAACATTTGTGAATTGGCTGTTTGAAAAACTGAACGAAACAACGCATTTTTAAACAAAATCATCTTTAGTGATAAGGCTTATTCTCAATTAGGCGGTTATGTAAACAAACAAAATTGTCGCATATGAGGGTCACAAAATTCACAAACAATCCTCAAGAAACCATTACATCCAAAGGTAGTGACCGTATGGTGGGGTTTGTAGTTAGGCGGAACCATCGGCCCATTTTTTTTTCGAAAATGAGCAAGGAAGCGCCGTCGCCGTGAATTCTCTGCGCTACCAATAGCCAATTTTTGTGGCCACAATTGGCTAATGTTGACATCAGTGACCTTTGATATCTGATGTGTCCACAAGCTACATAGCCAGCCAAAAAAATGCAGTTATTGCATAAGAAATTTCCAGGTCGCGTAATTTCTCGACTTGGCCGCCTCGTTCTGGCGATTTAACGCCGCCGAGTTATTTTCTCTGGGGCCATTTGAGAGGCCGGGCTTACGTGAACAAACCATTAACAACTGACTCTCTGAAAGACGAAATTCGACGCTGCATTGGCGAAATAAGCGAAGCTTTGTTGCAAAATGTGGTTCAAAATTTTGTGAAAAAAGCGCATGTCTACTGACGTGCTAGAAGTGGACATTTGCCCGACATCATATTCCATTATTAATTCCCCTATTTCTATTTTATATTGGTATGAATAAAACTGAACTCGTTAATAAAAAAATATTGTGTTGAGGCCAATTTACTTTCTAACCTCAAATTTGCCCACCCTTTAAAAGAGAATGTAACAGATTTTGTTCCTTAGGATTTGATAAAGATAGGGCTTGCAAAAATCACAGAATTAAATAGGCTTTTCAGTTAATATGCAATATGTTTAAGAGTTTATATAAAGTAGATAAAATAATAGGAACACAAAACATTGCCAAATTATCCATCACTGAAAAGCAATGAAGTCTGTTTTATCATTGTACTAATAAATCAAAGAAAACCAGAAAACTACGAATTCCATACAACTAAAGTAAAAATAAATATAATACAAGATATTTGATCTTACAAAAAAAATGTGTATATTGCCCTATTTCAAAAAGAGTTGTTGACTGGAGTTGGGCCCTCATAAATGTGAATATTAAAGTTTTCTTCGATGATGATGTAGCAACAACAAATTTTAAGCTAATGATCGCTTTAAATATAAAGTCAAAAAATCTAAATCTTGGCCTACTCTCGCACTCCTAAGACAATTCTTTCAAATTTAAAAAATGCCCAAATTCGATTTTCCGAAACTTGGTCAATTTTAAGGCCTATATTTGAAAATGGGTAACGGTTATGGACATGCGGTAAAATGAATAGGAATCCTTGATGCCTTATTTATAAATCATAATAGTCGTCATTGCCCCATCCTCGCACTACCAGGACACTTGTTTCACATTTAAGAAATGGCTAAATTCGAATTTCCCAAAAATTGACCAACTTTAAGGCCCTATATGTAAAAATCGGTAACGGTTATACGGTAAAGTGCATAGAATTCTTTGATCCCTTTAGAAACCCTAATAGTCGTCATTGCCCCACTCTCGCACTCTTAGGACTCTTTTTTCAAATTTTAAAATAGCCGAGTGCCTATTTTTTAATGTACAATTTTGCCATTATACGCCTTTATCTGAAAGCATTTATTTAATTTTTTTAAATATTCAAAAAAATTGCATACAAATTTCTTATTAATTTTTTAATTAATTTTTCTTTAAAAATATATTCGTTCAAAAAATTTAACTCTGTTAACTTAACGGTGTGATGTTAATTTACAGAAAAACTACGTTAACAGAAAAATTGGAATATGACTTTGAGAAGCTAACTTCACACACTTTTCTATTTCCACAATTATCTCTTTTTTAAATAAATAAAATGGTTTGAGATAGAAAAATGTAATTAAATTCTTTCCGATTTTTACAAAATTAAGAAGCATGTCTTACAGAGAACACAAATATCTAGTAAACCTAGGAAAATTCATGAGTATATAACGCTACTCGTAGAAACCTATAACAAAATTTTACTGCATACTGAACCACATTATAAATCCTTTAATAAATCATTTTTAAGGCCAATATTATTAGGGAAAATATGGAGATACAATTACACTTTGTTCATTTGTAGACAAGATTGATCCAATACAGGAATTAATGTCCGAAAATCTAGAAAAATGTTGGATGGTAAAGCTAGAGAAGTGCTTCCAGAGAATATTTCAGATATAGAACAGATTAACCAAGCTCTTAGAAGCAAGACAAAACCGAAAAATTCAAAAGTAATAGCTAGTAGACTTGCGGTTTTACTCGTTTCGAATACAACTTCAGTGCATGGACACAACTTCCCTGCTATGAGAACTTTAAACGAGGAAGTCCCTCAACAGGTAGAGTTGGGGGTCAAAGAAGACGATAATGTTAGATCAAAATACAGTTTCAATTTAAATTATTCCAATTTTAAAAATTTTGAATGTAAAGCAGCATACAAGAATTATTCCTTCTAAGTAGATTCACAGGCAGATATTTCAATTTCTTCATGTTTGAAGGATAATTGTAGAATAAATGATAGGAATAAAGTCAACATTGTAGGTATTACCTCGGATACTACTAGATCTTTAGGCACAGTGAAAGCCGACTTAGTTATTTCAAATTTTTTTATACCCCAGGTTTTTCATATAGTTTCTGATAATTTAAATACCCCAATAAGTGGTATATCAAGAAAAGACTT
Source organism: Wohlfahrtia magnifica (assembly GCA_023159175.1). NCBI lineage: Eukaryota > Metazoa > Arthropoda > Insecta > Diptera > Sarcophagidae > Wohlfahrtia > Wohlfahrtia magnifica. The sequence continues at coordinate 1,093,414 of JAKWBJ010000165.1, read as the reverse complement.
CTTAAAGGCAAATATATGCAACATTGATTATGACTCTATAACGATATCATTTTACAGAAACAGGCGTAATAGTCATTCCAATTTCCCAAAGACTTAATAAAAATTAATTTTTCCTCCCACCATGTTGCGAATTATTTAGACATGCAAAGATAAATGGTACGAACTAACCAGTTTTCGTTGATTCGCGGGAAATCATACTCGGTGCTTTTATTGGGAAACTTATTGTTAACACAGGAACTTCGGTTATTTGCATCTTAAACACCACCAATGAAACGAAATTTGTGCAAAGCTATGATTTGTAAACAGAGAACTTTATATATTATGTTTATGAAATTAATAAGATCAGTTCTAGTGATAAATGTGTACAGGATTTGAAACATATTTTAAAGGACAGAAAGCCGGATGATATAGAAAAGGATTTGATGCCATTGTGTTTGAAATACGCGGACATTTTTGCGCTGAAGACTGACAAGATGACAGTTAATAATTTTTACGAGCACAGATTGACACTGAAGGATAATTAACTAGTATACATAAAAAATTGTCGTCTTCCATATACACAACGAAATGAGATCAAGAAGTAAGCCGAAAGTCTTATTAACATTGATTATATCATGAAATTATAATAGCCCGTTAATCCTTGTACCAAATAAAAGCCCGGACAACGGTAAGGCATATCGTATGTGTGTCGATTTCAGGGCATAAATAAAAAGGTGATAGCGGATAAATTTCCTTTACCACAAATTGACGATATATTTGACAACCTCGGTCGAGCAAAACATTTTTCTATAATAGATATCTTTTCCGGTTTCCACCAAATTCCACTTCACAAAGATTCAAGAGACTTAAGTTTGTTCAGTGCTTATCAGGGTTCATTTCGTTAGAAATTTTTACCTTTTGGGCTTAAACTAGCTACAAACTCATTTCTGAGAATGATGTCCTTGGCATTTTGAGGTTTTGAACCTAATAAAGGTTTTGTATACATCGATGATATCATTGTTATTGGATGTAGTAAGGAACATCATTTAGGAAATTTAGGTAGTGTATTTGGTATATTAGGAAAGTTTAATCTAAAGATCAATCCCTATAAATGTCTTTCTTTCGACTGGAAGTTACTTTCCTTGGTCATAGGTGGACTGCTTCTTAATAATACGAAAATTTCTGCTATTGAAGGATATACGGTAGGATTTAGTAAAACCACAACAACAATTAGGCCATACGTTCATGGAACAAAATTTATCGTTAGAACCTATGATCGACTCATAGTGTATTTATTTAACATGAAAGATCCATCTTCAAAATTGACAGGTATAAGACTTAAATTGTTAGAATATGGTTTTCGATCGAACGTATAAAAGGAAAGGGAAATGTCGGTGCGAATTTTGTATCTCATGTTTTGATGATCGACATTTTTGAGTGAACAGAATGAAATACGTAAACAGAAAAAAATACATAAACATAAAAACAGAAAAAAAAATTTATACGCGAATTACATATATTTTTAAAACACCAAAATTATACGATATAATTGAAAATAAATAACAGATATTACACAAAATACTTAAAATTGTAAGCACATAACATAAAAACTAAACTGTACCAAGTATTGAAATTAAAAAAAAAAAATCATAAGATGAAAATTTGAAATAAAAAAAACAAGATTGTGTGTAATTATGAAAAAAATATTGAATCAAACAGCCGATTAACTGATTCGATTATTTTTTTTTTTTAAGAAGGGATGTGTAGTGCTTTATTATTTATGTGCATCACCCTTTATTTTATTTTAATAAAATCATATTTACTATTAATATTATTTACTAGTATCGTACGATACTACAGTTATATTGCCTCTTATTCTTAGTCTTACTTATTTTTAGAGAATCTCTGGAAGTGGCCGCTCTTTATTTTGTATTATGTATTTGTGGCCTAGAATCGATCGAGCGATCTCCTGAGCTAGTGCGAATGCCACGGTTTCCGCAATGGTTGCCTTCTGTGCAGAACGCACCGCGAGTCAGGGTCTCTTACGCCTTTAACAAACGCTTCGATCTTGAAATTATCTATCAGCGGGTGGTTTTCTCCTGGGTATGTAAGCTGCACTAACCTCTTAATTTCCATCGCAAATGCTTGAAGCGATCCATACGATACAGCTCTCGTTATGCTCATCGCCAAATTTTTGCTGTAGCGCCACCATTAAATCCTCGTAGTTGTTTCTGCAGCTGGCTGACATAGTTTCCAGAATTTCACCTGTACTACCTTTGAAGGCCAAAATTAATTCTAGAGCCTTTTCTTCATTGTCCCAACCATTTCTGCTGGCCACAGTATCAAACTGAAATTTGAATACCGCCAAAATTATACTACTATCAAGGCAAGGGGTCTTTATTCTGCTGGACATCCTGGTACTATTCGCACAGGTTCTGGTTTTTGGCACTGAAGACTGTTGATTTTCTCCTCCATTACATTCAACTTTTCATTAACTGTTTTCTGTAAATTTGACATTCTTGTATCCATTCAATCTACCCTCTTGCTTACCGTCTCATATATTTCTCGTTATTGCTCTGTTGTTATTTCAACTTGTTAAGAAATTTCACGTACCTCAATAGAAGTTTCCTCAAGTTTTGTTTCAATTTTTGCCAGAAAATTCTGGTTTTCGGCTCTAGAGTACAGAACGGAGTACATGAACGCTTGTAGGCAATTACTCTGGCAGGATTACAGCAACGGTTGTTGGAAATTAATCTGGCAGGACTACAAGAACGCTCGCCGGCGATAAAACCTGGCTACGATTGTTTTCAACCGTCTGGACCGTGTTGTGGTTGTGTAAATACTACAAGAACTGGTGGCAGGATAAATTCAGGAGACGTTGTCACCAACTACTTATAATCCAATTGGAGGGTAAATTCGGAAAATCTTACGATTGTAGTTTAGTATAAAATGTATTGAGGCGGCAAGAGAGTCGCTCTTGTTACCCGTCTCCATAAATACCCTACAATTGTAGGGAAAATCCGTGAGGCCTAACAAGTTAGGGGTTTAGTATATACAACTAATATGATGACAGGATAAATTCGGGAAACCTTGTCACCAACTACTTATAATTAAATTGTAGAATTAATTCGGAAGTGCTTACAATTGGAGGTTAGTATAAAATATATTGAAACAGCAAGAGAGTGCCCTTGTTACCCATCTCCATAAATACACTACAATTGTAGCAAAAATCCAGCAGATCTTACAACTGAGGGTTTAGTATATACAACTACAATGATGACAGGATAAATTCGGAGGACCTTTTCACCAACTACTAATAATTCAATCGTAGGATAAATTCAGGAGGCATTACAATTGGAGGTTAGTAATAAATTTATTGAGATGTAATGATAGTCACCTCCTCGTGGTGCATCCTGGGTAGCACTAAATGACCTTCTCTTTCTTCTTCTTGGTCCGGCCTGGCGTTGAACACTCTGACTCAACCCTATCGTGGAACTCCATGTTCCATAGACAACCACGGAGACTTCTTGGACACATTACAGTTACAGACGTAGATAGCGGCTGCGAGTTGAGGTCCAACTAGCCATGGAAAAAATTTTAGAAAAAGAAAATAACAAGAATAAAAACAAATCGGACACAGGAAACCTGTGACCTAACCCACTACTACCACTGCTGAAACAAGCAGCGCTCCAACCCACTAAGCACTGGAGGGTTGTAAAGATTGAGGACCCTGTAGGCACTTCTAGGCAGATTGTATTAGTACTGAACCAGGACTCTTTTAAAACTTTGGAGGAAGGTAAAGGCCTAATTCGATTTGGGTTCACTTGCATATCCCTCAGGGTACACAAAGTGGATAAGTTGAGTGATGGCCAAGGTGATGCGAACTCGGAAGTACCAGGTGAAAAACCTGGAACCAGTAGTGACGAAGTGGTGGTGATAACAGGCGAAGTTTACCAGCTGACCTGAGGTATAGCTTCGCTAGACTCTTAGATGATCCTATTAGTGCTGAAGAGGATCACAAGACTGACGTGATCAAGGAGGATGAGGATGAAGGTCCTGCAATAAACTTTCATCGCAGTAAGGCAGCATCTGTCAATCTTATGCTCCATCTTGTAAAAGATGAACACGATGCGTTCCTGATACAGGAACCATGGACGGTTTTCAATCGTATATGTGGTATCAGGACCTATGGCTATAGGAACTTTCTTCTTCAAACGTCAGGTAAGACCTAGATCTTGCGTACTCATTAAAGACAAATTTAATGCGTCTTTACTTCACAGGTTTATTGATAATGATACAACATCCATGGGCCTCTCGCTAGGAAAGGACTAGCTGCATCTTTGGATGGTTTCTTCTTACATGGCGCACGATCACCCGGAACCACCACCGCCGAAGTGCGTCAGGGATATTGTTACGGAGGCGAAAAGACGATGCAACAACGTCATCATTGGTGCAGATGCTAACGTGCACCACACTATATGGGCGAGTACGAACATAAATGATCGAGATGAGTCACTCTTTGATTTTATTTGTAGCGAGTCTTTGATAATAACGTGATTTTGGTTAGGAAGGAAGTCTTGGACTTGACTCTATTGCTTACAGACAGTAATATTGCAGTTTCCGATTAGAGGATGCTGTCTGAACACTCTTTCTCTGATCACAGATATCTGCAATTTTGTGTTGATGTTAAACCATTAGAAAAAGTAGTTTTTAGGAATTATAGGAAAACGGACTGGGGTGCATATCGTAAGCCTCTTGGGGAGCGATTGTACTGTCGTACGCGTTAACCGACTGGTGAATCTGAGTTGGAGGAGCTGGTCAATAAATTCACAGATGCATGTAGGACCTAACTTAAGGGGTCCTGTAAGAGTACGTGCTTTACGGCTGGCAGCGGCAAGGGGAAGCCAAAATGGTGGAACATGGCCATTGGAGTAAAGGTGATGATATATAAAGCTGCAACGTGGATCAAAAATCCATTGGAAGAAAGCAAATCCAACATATGAAATTGAAACCGAGTGCGAAATTATATCTCCTAGTATCGAAGCTAAAACTCCAACTGATTCTTTGCATTGAACAAAGCAATTTATATGCGCTACAGAAAAATATAGACCTAAAGGTGACATTGGAGGAAATAAAAGTTTTTATTGGAGGACTTTTGATGTCAGGATATGCAACGTATCCAAACAAACGTCTATACTGGTCTGGAAAAAGTGATACTCCAAAACTACTATCTAATAGTATAAGGCTCAACAGATTTGAAAAATACTGAACAATTTTCACATAAATGATAACACCAAACCTGAAAATAATGATCGTCTTTTTAAGATACGTCCATTAATTGAACATTTGAATGCAGCGTTTTTGAAACATGGCGGAGTAGATGAATTTCTTTCTATTGATGAAAGCATGATTCCCTATTATGGCAAACACTACGCAAAACAATATATTCGTGCTAAGCCTATAAGATTTGGTTTTAAAAATTGGGCGTTGAACACAAGTAATGGATACATGCTTCAATTCGATATATACATGCTCATCTGGTAAAATAAGAGATGGTCGAACAGAAAAATGCCCACTTCGTTCCGTTTCAGAAATGAAAAAAGATCAAAGAGGATCTACGGACTATCGTTTTACTGGTAACGGAAATATATTAGTTGTATGATGGAAAGATAACAATGTAGTCACTTTAGGAACTAATTTTGATAACATCGAGATGGGAACATGTAAGCGTTACACAAGAGGACAAGGTGCTGTGCAGATAGCCCAACCAAAATTATTTCAACGTTATAATCAAGGAATGGGTGGAGTTGACAAAATGGACCAGTTAATTGCTGTTTATCGAACGCGAATAAGACAACGTAAGTGGTGGTGGCCAATTTTCGTATATCTGTTGGATGCTTCGGTTGTAAATGATTGACTACTTATGAAAAAGCTGCATCCAAATGCTCCCGATTGTTCAAATTTGTTACAATTTCGTCGATATATAGCTACTTACTATCTAGAAACGTACAGTGTGCCCTCTGCAAGAGGCTCCAGATCATCAATTTCTAATAATGACATACGGTATGACGGTAGAAATCACATAATAGACTATTCTAAAAATGATAAGAGATGCAGGCTGCGGTTAGAAATCTAATTTTATATGCAGCAAATGTAACAAAGGCCTTCACCCAAAACAATGTTTTAAAAAATTTCACACTGAAAGTGATTACACTGCATACTGTCCCTTACAAGGGACGCCTTCTAAAATCTTAAACAAATATTTTTTTTTTAAATATATCCTATGAAAATTATTTTAATGGTAGTTTTAATTACATCTATAAAAAGAAATTTGTTAAAAGTTTCTGGGGAGCTTCATGCACTCATGGGTTAAGTTTTTAGTTCGATGCATGAAATAAAATGCATCGATATTTCATTGATCAATTAAAAAACATGGAATTGTTTTGATGTATCAATGAATTACATCGAGTGTTTTTTAAACATCGATTTATATCGTCAACCAATACTACGGTGTTGCCAGCTTGATTCCTTTTTGTGTCTTATGATTTATTATCTTTTGAATTTAACGTAAATGTACACTTTTAAGCTCTTAACTTAAATGTTTTATTACAGATTTAACAGTAGTATTGTGTCAAGTTCAAAAAATAAAAATATAATAAAATGAACGAAACAAAGCTGGATTTACCCAACAAGCATTTTGTTCCGAAACAGTTTTATTTTTTTAAAAGTTTGTTCTGAAACGATTCACCCTTTTCGAACAATTGTTCTCGAAAAACAAGGGTACCATATGAAATATTTTTGTAAACGAGGCGTGTTAGTTTTACAATTTGGCAGCACAGTAGCAGATGATTGCAATTTGCTTGTTTTCTTTGTGTCACACTATATTAGTTATTTTGTAATAAACATATTGTAAATTAATTGCTTTTAGCTGTTTTATACCTTCTACGCAAACTCTTCCAAAGTGCTTGTCATTCGTTTCCTGCAATTAATTAAACACGACTTGTTGAATGGTTTTGATAATCATCTACAAAATTTAACTTACTTCCCATTCTAATAGAGGTTGCTATTATTAACCACACACCTTGCTTCATATGATTATTTTTGTAGCTTTTATTACTCATATCATACAAACATACCCTGCTCGGCTTTTTTATTTCTGAAATAAGCTTCAGTGCAACTGATTCATTTAACTCCATGGTAATATTTATTTAATTTTCTTTTTAATATAATAATATTAATCAAGTTACTTTTTAAAACAAACAATACAAAACAAGTGATATGTATTGTATTATACATACATACATATGTACCCATACTATGAGGCGGCAACTCAGTTCAACTTTGCTTAAAAAATTAAAGTAGCTGGCAGCACAGTTCAATTGTTCCGGAATTAAAATTAAAATTAAAGCAATTCAAGCTGAAATTGTTCTGAAGCCAGTTAACTCTCTTTCGCTCTCTCTCTCAAAAAGAGAAACGTCAAACTACATATCAATCCTTCGCTGCATTGACTTCATATGCTAGCAGATAAAAGGTGGTGTGCGAACAGAAGAATCCAAAAAAACCATACGAACAGTGAACGATGTAATCCAAAGTCTCGTGCGAATATAGCTTTAGTGAGTTCAGTTATAATTTGACAGTCATCGTGCAAACTTGGAATAAAGTAAAGTCGTGTTTAGGCGTAAAAAAATGTTGAGTAATTTGTGAATTTATTGGAAGTCGTTATATAAAATATATTGTACAAATAAAACAAACTGTACAAAATAATAAATTAGTGTATTTATTTCATTTTACGTATTTTAAAATTACTCAAACTTTTTAAAAAGGTTAAAACGTAACATGGGTGTCGGATGTGAGATTTCGTACATTAAATAAAATACACAAAAAGAATATAAATAAAAATTTTTAAAAGAAATAAATAAAATAAAAGGAGAGAAAAATGAAATTCCATGAGTTGAAAGTGGACCGGCTCAAAAGCTAGTTGACAAGATTGGAGCTGTCAACAACTGGTAGCAAAACCGAATTATAAAAACGTTTATTAGAGGAGTTTCAACTACGTAGCATTAACATTGATAACTATGGATTTGATGATGAGAAAGAACCTGATATGTGTGTTCCTGCAACCATCTGCTCCAGCCACTATGCAGAAACCCAGCGAACAATTTCCCGCATTGACAACTATACCCAATGTACCACCACCTGCACCCATCACTAGCCAAGAAGAATTTCCTCGACCCATGCCTTAATTTGGGCAACAGGAAGACCTGGGCAAACCACGATCTGGCTCAGGCACATATACCGAAACATACGAAAAGGATTTGTTAGAGGACATCCTGACGCTAGCGGCTCCTGAATTGAGTGATGGAGAGGAGCCCCTTTAGGAACATCAAAATAATCTCTGGCGGGGAACGAAGGATATGGACGATTTATCTCAAGTACAGACTCAAAATACAGGTCAAGATTATAAAAGAATGGGCGCGCCTAAGATGCCAGGGCAAGGAGAAATGGCAGAGGCTGGAAGTGGGAGAAAATAAGTTTTTTTTATATATTATTATTTTAAGTATAATGAATTATTAATTGCTTTTAATTACAAATTTTTTATGAATTATTAATCTATTTTATATTTTTTTGTGTTTCACTGTCAATGAATTAATTTTTATAACGTTTTAGTATACAGTGTTGGAAAATAATATAGGTACGCAGATCTTAATATGGTATTATTTTTTTCGATTTATGTTTAACATAAATGAACAATATGATTAATGGGCACTGTAAAATAATAGAGTGTTTAATGGATTTTTGTTATCAGTTCTTCTTTTGATGTTTGTCCTGACAAATTAAACCAGATCAACAAAAGGGTATAAGAAGGTAAACAAATTGGCTGGAAAAAACAATGGGGACGTAGTACTATTTTTTTTTTTTTTAACAACAATGCATGAGCTTGAATTTTTAATTTGTACTCTAAACGAAAAGAAATGATGAAATATAACGGTAAAAACGGAATTCTTATAATTCGCTTTTACTTTTGGAATCAAATTTTTTGAATTATTGGTTAAAAATGGGTCGAGGTGTGCACACTACTCAAGTTCAGAAAGATATTATTTTGAGCTAAAATAAAAACGGAATATCTATTCGTGAAATTGTGAAAATATTAAAGTGTTCTAAAAATAGAGTTCTTAATGCACTTCACTCTAAAAAAAGACATGAAACTCGAGGAAGAAAGAGAAAAACCTCAGCTTGGACTCACTTATAATAAGAACTTCATTCTGAAATATATTTTATGACTTTTTGAAGAAAAAAAAATGCTCTAATTTTTCGCAGCTAAGTTGTAAATAACTCCGAAACTGTTGAAAATAGAATAAAATGATGTTCAAACGGTTTAAAGGAAATCGGTCAAGTCGTTTTCAAGTTATGATGAAATATATTGACATAACTGCCATATTTTGGGCGAAAAATTTGCCCCGATGGAAAAAAACTGAAAACGGATTTGAATTTAGCGCAGCAAAATCATTATATTCCATATAGTTTTATTTAAAGGCTTTTTTTCTGTAGACCAGGGTAATATAAACAAATTTAAAAATAGGAATATATGCACATTAAACTAGAAACTATAACGAGAATAATCTATATAACTTTTTTTTAAACGCATTAGCATTACCCAGATTTTGAATATAATTAGGTAAAGAATTCCAAAGACTTGTGGTATGAATATAAAATTGGAGTTGAGACAACAGAGTCCTATAGCGTTGTTAAATAATCTTCTTTCCACGATTTGATCTAACAAATTGAACCCTATTGAACACACAAGCCGGCTGTTCCGAGGTAGAAATTCGATGTAGAAATACAAGGCATCTAATTTTCAAAATATTCTCAAAACTCATACCAAATATGCGGTAAAAGTAATGTGAGATATGGTCCCGACGTTCTCTAAGGAAAACATATCTTGCTATGTTGTTGTAGGCAACGTTGAAAGACGAACGTTTTCTTACGCTTGTCATCTGGAAACAGGCCGTTAGTTCCTATTTCAGTCTTTTAAAATACTTTTACAATTATAAACAATGCCTAAAGAAAGATACACTAAATTAGTACAACGAATTTGATATTATTTATTATTTTATTACTTATTCAGAGGCGATCTTACATATGATCATTTCCACTGAAAGGAACTTAACACCACATGACGAGCGTAAGAAAATGTTCTCTTTTAACACAGCTTCACTGCTAATATATCATCATCTAGACATTTTTCACACACTTTCCTTACTAAAAAATTCAATTTCTCGATTAGCATTAGTTTCCTTAGCAATATAAAATAATTCCTTACATGTTTTTTTTATTAAATTGGATCATCACTGAAACATGAACTGAAAATTTGTATTTAAATCTTAAAACTAGCAATTATACTAAGTTAGTCCAACCAGTGCGGGACAAAATAACATAAAGTAAAAGGCTTAATTTGAGGATATTCTCTATCAGAACCGCATTATCTCTTCTTCTGAATCGGATGTAGCCACCGTTATTCAAGATTAAACGTGATAGTGGGTTCGGGTGCACCTCTAACTTTTTCAAATACGTCTCAACTGTACTCTGTAGCATAATATTGACTTCAATAAGGAGAAGGAGCTTACAGTCCAAGCTAACACCGAGTTTCTATTAATAAGCCAATTTAATTTGGATTAACTTATGATCTTTGTGGCCTTTCCATGCTAGCCGACGAGCGTATTCCCAAAAATTTATCATAGAACTTTGGAGGATAATTTGCTTGTTGGAATAATTTGCTTGCCGGGAAAGACTCATTACGCAAAGTGAAAGTTACATGCGTACAATTTTTCTCGTTCATCTTTATCCTCCGTTGCTTTAACCAGTTTTCCAACCGCTTAATCTGAGCTGCTTCCTGCAGGTCTTCATGAGTGCTTAGAATAGCTGTATCATCAGTGAATTTCGAGATACTACTGTATTTTGGCATATCAGAGGTATATACCAAAAACAAACTGGGTCCCAGGATGATTCATTGGGGTACTTCGGCATTAATAGTCTGAGGTTCGCTTACGTGGTCGCCTTCCTTAACCTTAAACTTTCATTCAGTTCGGTATCTCTCCAATAAGTTGCAGACATTTGGTGCTCAATGTTGTCACAGTTTATATATCAAACTTTCATGCAAGACTTTTTCGAACGCATGTGAAACGGCGATAAAAAGAGCGGTGCGATAATTTTTTTCCAATGTCCTTCTAATGTCACTCACCACTTTATATGTTCGTAGAATTATGCTGTGCTTACTTCTGAATCTAAATTGATGATTTGGAGACCAGTCTGAATGCAAAAGTTTTATTATTATTACTTATTAATAGATTTGTGTAATTACAATTCGAAGAATCAATATTGTATAATACGTTTTTAGTTACAATTTAAATATTAATAATTTTATTTTTATTTAAAATTAAAACCTTAATATTTTTAATTATGATAGAAGGATTTATGACAATTATGTGTGAAACAAAAAATATCTGTCAAATGCTCGCCGCGGCTTCCGTAACATACCTCTATCCCTCAGTCCAATTACTGAGACACAATTCATGTTCAATGTCGTTAATGTGCCGAATTATCTCACTCTTTAGCTCTTGAACTGTTCTTGACTTATTGACGTACACTTTTTCTTTTAAATATCTCCAAAGAAAGAAGTCCAACGGTGTTAAATCACATGATCGTAGCGGTAAATTAACATCGCCACGACATGAGATAACAAGGCCATTGAAAATCTCTCGCAAAAGAGCTATTGTTTCGTTGGCTGTGTGGAATCATCCTGTTGGAACCCCATGTCGTCCAGGTCCATATCCTGAATTTCTAGCCACAAGAAGTCCGTTATCATCTCGCGATAGCGAATACCATTCACGGTAACTGCTTGGACGACGTCATTTTCGAAAAAGTATAGCCCGGTGACGACGCTGTGCTGAAATTTGCACACTATTATACTGACCAAAAAAATCATGAAGTGCTCTAAATAATAGAATAATTACAGCATAATTTCTGTAAGCCAGAATGACAACAATAAAATTCTATCGTGCGTTTTATTATCAAGCACAGAATTCATATAAATATAAATTCATATTTCAAGATATCTATAAAGTGAATAAAAATTAGTGCTATTTATATATTAGTGCTATATACATTATATTTATATATTAGTGCTATATATATAGAGGATTTCATTATAAACAAGTAACTCAGAATATGTGTTTGTTAATTGTATAGTCCAGATTGAGAATTAAGTACAGCACAATTCAACAAAAACACATAGAGTGTTTGATGCCATTAAAACAGCGTCAGGCAAACTAATATTAATGCATTAAGGAAATATATTGCTCCTCTCTTTTCATCTATGTTTTACCTGCGTTTGACAAAATTCGCATGAAAGCTTGATATATAAACTGAGACAAAATTTACCACCAAATTAGAAAACTACAAAATCATATTTTTCTTCAATGCGTATTCGCAAAAGATTTTATGTGCAATTAATGAAAACACAAACGAAATGTTGCTTATAAAAACACATACCGCATTCGAATAAATCAGTTAGAATATTAGCAAAGAATATACAATCTATAGAATATGCACGCTATACAAAACTAAAAATATGTTTTCTTTACGTTTGATGATGCGGGGAAAAAGGGAAAAGAAACACAACCAAAGAGAATTAAAACTTTTACAAAATATAAATAAATGTATGTATGTATGTTTATATGTCATTTAAAATGTGGAAATTTGCATATGTTTTGAGAAAACCCAAATTTTTTGTGACGAATGATTTCGGTCTCATATTTTAAAATTTTAGAAGTTTTTACAAGAATTGTCTTTTATAACATTGTAAATATTCGTAGCAAACAAGACCAGCAGCACGACCTTTTGGCTTTGTATAGCGTAAACTCTGTTTGTTTCGTTTTTGTACGGATAAACATATATGGATCAGCACTGAATTGAATATGCCCTTCACAAAATGTAGCTTTTAATGTAAAACCAAACAAGTAAAACTTTTAAAGTAGGTTTTTAAAAAAAAATTTCTTAAAAAATGTAACATTTTGAACCAGGTATGCATTTTTTAATGGAATTTTAGAAACCATTAGTATAAAAATGTGTGCCCTGGTCCGGGATGCCAAACGTGGTCTTTTAAAGAATACATGTATTCTCTTTTACAAAATGTATGGAAAAAATCTCAAAAGTACTCTTTTTTATATACATATACAATATAATGATAAATTTCTTTAACTAGGTGTAAAATTAATTTATAGCAATTTAGAATATTAATCGATTGTGAAGTTTTGCTGGATGCTGATATTGCAAATTTTGAAAATACTTGAAAATTTACTCTTTTATTAGCATTTATACTCTTTTTTTATGTACTCGTTTTACCCCTCCAGAATCTTGCTTCCCTAGCCCTAATGTGTGATCGGACCTCAGCAAAAACAAAGTCCTATTCTTATTTTGGGATATCTTTGCAAAGGGCTATTATGAAATTAATGAACAAAAAGTGTTTTGTATGTATGATTTTCCACATTTTTTGAAGTCTTTGCGAAATGGATGGATGAAGTGTTACCTACACACCAGATGGAAATACCGGTTTTCATGTAATTAAAGAACTGTACGAGATGGAGATACATGCTAAAACCAAAATGAGCCAACAATTTACACGGCAACACATTCTATCCAATTAGTTTTAACATAAGATTTTAGGAGAACTGTTACCGCTGACAAAAGTTTGATACAATTTTTGATTGTTTTAATAGTGATTGACTCTATGCGGATAATTTTTACCGATCTGCAGTTCAAGTCAACAATGGGAATCATAGATTTATACAAACATTTCTTGAATACTTGGAGGGAGTGGAGTTTGATGATGAAAAGAAAGGTGTCTTCTTTTTAAGTGGGATTAAGCTCGCCCTAAGTTAATTTCTTTTATTTTTATCTTTAAAGGAAGGAAGTGATGTCTAATTTGTTATGACAATAGCTCTTAATAAGGACAAATTAGAAAATACTTTTTCAGTGTTGCGACAAAAGGGAGGTAATAATAACAACCCTTCTGTAGCCGAACTTAACAATATTTTGGCAAAACTTATGGTCTCCAAAATTGTTCAGTAGAGCTCGTCCAATAACTATGAATCGAACCAAAATGAGGCTTTGGTAATTGAGAGAATGAAAATGAAAACAGTGGGTAATTGATACTGATTTTGAGGAAGTAAAAACGTCTACTGAACATAACGAATTAAATCCAAGCATGCGATAATGTGTTCGATAATATATGCATTATTTTTTGGAAGAAGTTTTTGATAACTCTTCTCTTCTTAACATCGAATTGGCCCCAATAAGATAATTTGTTGATAGGGTAGCCAGACGTATTGTTTTCAGCAGTACGCGTACTCCTTTTAGTCAGTGTACTGCTTTCTGCATAACACCTACAGAAGTACGCTAAAGTACTTTATTAGCCTTTTGTACTTCTTTCTGTATTTTTTATTTGTGTTGAACGTTTTTAATACAAATAAAAGTTTTTTATTCTAGACAAAAAGTATCACACTTCCATTTTCGACTTTTATTAATCTAAGACTGATAGAGCAATGCGGTTCAGTTTTCCTCGTGATAAAATCAAATTGTCTTAAATTTTAACTAAAAGTACGGTCACTTGAAAAAAAATATTTGACGAAAAAGCGTAATCGCTATTTTATAGAAATGTTTGTTTTGTGTTATTTATTTATTTTACATTTTCATTCTGGCTAAGTATTCGATAGAATTACTATTGCAGAATGATCGCATTCTATATTCTTTGTTGAACTAAATGTTATTTAGTGAATTTTTAAGACGTTTTTATGTGAAAAAACTATGAATTTTTATTTTATTAATTGTACTGCTAATTTTTCCTCAATGTACTTTTTTTCAATTAAATATATGACTACTTTATTTGTTGGATACGTGGTTTTTAAAGTTATTTCGAAATTAAAATGTGAAAAGTGTTGTAAAGAATCCAAAAAAGGTGATCAAGTACTTACAACACCAAACGAATTTTTTATATTGTTCAAGAATCACCAGAAATTAAAGGATTTTTAAAATTTAGTTGCTCCATCAGATATATTAATGGATGCCTGCAAAAGCATATTAAGCCAGCAAAATCATTAATATTTTAAAAAATTTTTAAGGATGAGCCATAAAGAGTTGGTATAAAACCTTTAATCCTATATATATATATATATATAAAAACCCTTTTTGAATAATTGTAGTTTTGTAAACTTATTTCTGAGAGAAAAATTTAGTTAGAATTTTTTAACATAACTGGAAAAATAATTATATGTATTTACTTATCATATTATTATATATGATGTGATCACTAACTGCGGAAACGGTTCGACCGATTTCAACCAAAATTTTAAGGCACTTTGGGGATGATCTGTAGGTGGTTTATGTGAAGTTTGATTGCCCTATATATTCCCATACAAACATCAACAAAATGCCCTCCATTTTCCATATTATGATTTTTTGTCACTTGAAAAGTTACCAATCCATGTATAGTACTGTCTTATGTGTGCAATGACATTCGGTCTTTCTAATTGGAATGTTGAGCTGAATCTTTTCAATCGTTGTTTCGATCGTCATTCTTTTAAATATTTCTTATGAGACATATATTTAATAGGTATACAACACAAATATTCCCAGCAACTCAGGAGTAGTCACTCTAGTAGATTATAAAAGGCAGTATATACATATTCGATGTAGATTAATACATTTTCGTTTGCACAAAAACAAAATAAATATAATTTTCTCTACATTAACTTGCACAGTTATATTGTTTTACTGTATTCCTTAATCATACATTTTCAATCATTTCATTTATTAAATCAATATTCTCGTTTTACAGTGTTTCTTATACTACGATCCATATTCTAAACTTTCGTAACGTACGTATCTAAGATTAAGTCTATCTTTATCTAATTACAATCTTACTGCCGAGATTCTTACATATGGAACTTACCATACACTCAATATCATTAATTTCCATAAAAAGATTGAAAAAGGAATACATTCATGTTCTGTAATTAAAATTAAACTAAATAACATAATGGAAAATTCATAAAATTAATTCCTACTTTAGACTATCTATTTGGTAGTTATGTACACCAGATCCTCAAGATTCGAAGTACTCACCTTCCTATGATAAAACAGAAGGTTAGCATCTACAAATATCTGGCCGCAGAGTTCACCAGGAAAACATCGATTCCACTAAAATCAATCTTAGTGTAGATTGTCTACGGACACACATGCTGGTCTACGGACACTCCTATTATCGCGTACAATAGTACGGAGACCTAGACACGAAGAGAGTTTCCTTCTCTCCCATTTTCTAAGCCTCTCCATCTGGCTTGAGGAAATCCCGAACAAAACTGGAAAGGCATAGCACATAAGTGGTTTTACAATCTGTCGGTATATCAGCAGCCTGAATCTGGTGCTAAGACCCATTCTGCGTCCAAGTAATCGATGGCAGATGTGGCAGACGCCCTTAGTCTTCTCGAGGACGTGGTCTATGTGCCTATAAAACACAAAATTTTCATGGAAGAGTACTCCACGGTGCCTCAACCTATCTGACCTATTTACGCTCTCCCCACCAATAGTCAGACGAGGAACATGAGATCTGCAGTTCTTATAAAGAACTGACGTGGTCTCCTTTATAAGAACATCTCCGTCTTATCCATTTTAAGCCCAAGGCCCATTTTGCAAAATACTCGTGGAGAACACCGAAATATTGGTTCATCCTGTTGTCAAATCTGCTTGCTCGAGGGTCATTGGCCACAACCAGTATATCATCAGCATACATCAGAAGAAGGTCCCCATCTGAAATAAAAATATTATACAAGACGGGTCCCTGCGGTGCTCCAGCAGCGATCACTCACGAGTGAGAGACCTTTTTCACACTGGAGGCTAGAGATCTAAAGAAGTCAGGAACCATTCTAGTCGTCAATCGATTTCTGTATCCTTCTAAAACAATTGACTCCAAAAGTTTGCCAAAAGTTGGCATTAAAGGGATGGGTATGTAGTTCTCCACCTGTTTCGGGTCCGTTCTCGGTTTCAACAACCTTCCATTGCTATGGAAAGTAACCCAAATCCCAGTAATCCGGGATGCCCTAATCCTCAAGGCGTTTCCCACATTATCAGGTGTATTTACGCAGATGTGCGCAACTGTACAAACAGTAACATCCGCCATCACCCCTCACAGTCATCCCTCGTATAGGAACGGTTCATACCCAACCACAACAATTCGGCCTTAGCAAGATCCCTCAATCCTAGTGCTCCCCCAGTATCAATCAAATTAGACATCGGTGCCCGTCTGAGTATACGCGCACATCTCTTGACGAAATGTCTTGTTACCAACACGAACTCTCCTCAAAGGTGGCTATCGCATCCTGGATTATCTTGTCCAGGTTCCTTATATCCTCCTTATTAATAGAGCTCCTTTAATAACTCCAATTACCAATCACCATTAAAACCACCGTTCAATTTAAATATTGTATCAATAATAATGCTTATTATTTATCTGTCTCTTATTCTACCTTACATCTTATAATCTACAGTGTTGTATTTTAATGTAATGTAATTGAAGCATAAATGATGTCAACGCAATATACCTCCCTTTTATTGCGAAAAAAAGATAAAAACAAGGAGCTCGAGATTAGTTTAGATCTTACTTTTTTCTATTTTAACATATGTCAACATATTTTTAATATTTAATATCATTATATTTAATATATTACAATAGTTATATATATGTATGTTTGTATTTATTTTAATAATTGATAATTATACAATTTTCTTCTTAGATTTATTAATAGAATGAATTATAAAGTTCAAATAATATTTACAAAAGTGTTTTTTTTTTTCATCTGTATATATAAATAGTTTCATTTTTGATTTTATTTATATAGCAATGGATTATTAACATGGAATTATTAACATTTTATCTGTTCCTCTACCATGAAAGATGGAAGTGAAGTGTCTATTTATGTAATATTCTGGAGATAAGATTTGTACGTATTTGTATAAATATGTATATACGAGTATGTATGCATATTTATAACAATTAATTAGTATGTGCAAAACAAAAATGATAACAATCAGGTTAATATCCTAATATTATTCTTATGAACTGTTCTTCCTTCTTATTTCTCTCATTATATACTGTGACGTTACCGTGATCATCGAATTTGCTAACAATATAAGGACCCTCATAAATACTCCTAAATTTATCGTATGGTTGTCTCTGAATTAACACCTTTTCATAAATATTCAATAGTAAAGGCTTTTTTTTCAGTCATAACCTTTCTTATTCCTCAGTTTATGCTTTTCAATAATTTCCTTGGCTTATTTATGTGTTCTCTACAATCTATACTTGATTTCCTTAGTGCAATTCTCTATATTATATACAGGATCAACTGTCTTGCTTATCACTTCTTTCGGCAATGACGGCGACTTCCCAAATCAAACACCGTATTCGTTGTGGTATTATGGAAAATGCAAAATACCTTAAATAAGTATTCATTAACGTAAGCCCTTAAATACTCATTAAAAACCCTGTGGTTACGTTCCACTGTACCTAACGTCTCATGGTGATAAGATGTTGAAAAATTTGTCCTAATTTTCAAAAGTTTACATAAATCTCCTAAGACTTGATTCTTAAATTCAGTGCCTAAAACTGACTTAATTGTTCTCATTGACCCATATATCAATATAAAATTTTCAAAAATTGCGCGTGCAACAGAATTTTCGCTTTTATCTGGTATTGGTATTGCAACCAAAAACTTTGGATAATCGCACATCAATGTAAGTGCATACTTGTTACCAAAATTAGATTCAGGGAAGGGACCAATAGTATCCACGACTACATCAAACACCCGAATCGGCGTAGGTGTTATCACTAATTCCTCTTTATTGCGAGGTCTGACTTTATTAACTATGCACTTGTCACATTTCTTCACAAAAATGGCCACATCCTTAGACATATTTTTTCAATAAAACTTAGCTCTTAATTTCACATATAACTTTTTACGTCCACAATGCCCTCCTAAGAGCGGATCATTATGATAGATCTCATCAGTTTCTCTCTCTCGTCCTTGTCAACTACATGTTTAATTGGATCATTTAAAACTATTCCTAAATTCTGTAAAATTCTCATGCCATGGTCTTTTAAACTTTGTATACTGAAGATCGAAAAAAATATATCGTCTTTAGGCCATTCTATCAATCGAATATTCTTTACATAATCGGTTAGTCTAAGTTTTTGTTCGTAAAAATTGTTGACAGTCATCTTATCTTCCTTAAGGGCAAATATATCAGCATAACTTTTGCATATCGGCATTAAATGTTCCTCAACCTCACTAGGCATTTGCTTTTTTAAAATATTTTTCAATTCTCTAATTCGTTTCACTTCCGGTTTGACTTCACTAATTGAGTACACTTTATAGTTTGAAAGTGGTTCCATTTTCAGCTTAAAATTATTAATGCATTTAACTTTATTCGTAACGTTAATTATTCTCAGCATGGGTGTATCCGGATCTACTATACATTTACTCACGAATACCCCTTCACAGACCTCCTGTGAATCTATAAATACCGGTTCATTTACCCTGTCAAGTTTCAATGTTCTAAAAACTTCGCATCTGGGTGGTATGATGCAATGACCGACGTCTGTGCCGTGTCTCATGGGAATTTTTAGATTTTCATTATAGCACCGAAAGCAGATATACATATTTTTGAAATCAATTTTACATTTATTTGCCTTAAGAAAATCACGACCAAGAATTCAATCCGTAGGAATATTAAAATAATCATCGACCACATGAAATATTTGGGATACGAGGTAATTTTGAATAAAGAGTTTTGTACGAATTGTAACTAAAGTTGAAACAGAATAATTTGTGACACCGCTAATATTTACGATCTCATTTGTATTGAATTGAACATCCGGCCTAATAAAAGATTTTTTAATTAAAGATACTTCTATCTGCTTGGGAGTCTACGAGAAAAGTGCAAAAATTTAAGATCTCAGTTCACTTTAAAGTAATAAAGTCTGCATAACTTAGGTTCAGAGTGTAAATAAGTCTTACCTTTGCACATTGATTCTCAGAATTAGTGTGATTTAATTGGTTCTGCGATTTTAGTTCATCTCCCCCAACATATCCTCGAGGCTCCTCCCCGTTTAAATGTAAGGTCTTTGCATTGACATTTCCAGTTCTATTGCGATAATAATTTGTATTAATTCTCCCAGTGTTAGCACGGTTCGTCTGATTCGTCTGATTGTTACCCCTATAGCCATAAACCGTAATTTTTATAATTAAAGTTCCTCCGTTTACCATTATCGTAACGCCTGATACCAATAACCCTGTTAAAAAAATATCTATTAAAGCCATTATTATCATTCAAATGACCTACGTTGGTCCCCGTGAAAATATGATTATTATTGTCGGAACTTCTCTGAAATGTCAAAACCTGATTCTAAACAAAATAGAATAAGTATTGCCAGATTTTAAATAACCACTGGTTAAAGTTCTAAAATAAAATAACCCAGATATTGCGAAAAAAGGGTTATAAATTAGTAAACATATTTTTTGTTTGTTTAGGATAATAAATATTTTCCATAGGTAATAAAAATAAAGATAGTAGTTTAGTTATCAATCTTAGAACTAAGACAATTAATTGTAGACGTATTGTCATTGTCATTGCCTGTTTAAAATATAGGATAAACATTATTTACTGATAAAAAAGATTTCGTAGATTAATAACTATCCTCCCGCTTAAAGTTAATAATACCGATTCATATCTGCCTCAAAACTCCTTACCTAAAATGAATCATCTAGGCTTATACCTGACTAATGTTTGTCTCTTGACTAATTCTTTCCAGATCCTTGGTATATAAAACATGAAAATTTTTCTCTTGATTTAATTTCCCTGAGAGTTACGTAATATTTTGTAATTTTCAGTATAATACATATGGATATTATTATAATAATAATAGCCAATATTAAATATAGAAAATACCTAATTCTGAAGAGGATGTCATTATCCTTATGATTTCTAGATCCTAAACCATCTTGTCACGAAAATTTTGTACAATACGTATGTAATATTGTTGATCTCAAGTTTGTTATTTTCAGTATTTGTACCAACTAAGAGGATGAATCCTACGTCTATTTTCAGCAGTTGGTAATTATATTCCTGTATTATTGTGCACTTGGCTTTCCTATTTTCTAACAAGGTTTGATACACCCATCACTTGTATTATTTATTCTGCAAATATTTCTGCTTATATAATGCTTACTGTTATTCACTTTAGTATAACTACCATTGCAAAGCGCAATTTCCTTGTTCGTGGAAACTTTGCCGTGTTTGGTGCTAAATAGTGTGAATCTAAAGAAGTACCAATAGTTATCTATGATAGGATACTTGTAGATAGATCATAGAATCACCTGTTCTTGCAATATGGATATCGGAATATTCGATTATAAAGCGTGTTTTTTATAGAGATATAGAACTTTAAGTTGGCATTACTTTTCAAAATGGCGACCGATTTAACAGCTGTCAAGTGATTTATTCTCAGTTTGGTTTGGCAATTCATCATGAATAGACTCACGCCCGGCGTAGATTCGTCGAATGAGCCCAAAACGAGTTTACCGTTGTTCCCGATTTTCACATGCGAATTTCGTTTAGCGATGAAGCGCACTTCGTCAACAAACAAAACTGCCGCATTTGGAATGAAGGTAATCCTCAAGTGTATGTGGAAACATCGTTACATCCAGAAAAACTGACTGTTTGGTGCGCTTTATGGGCTGGTGGAATCATTGGTCCGTACTTTTTCAAAAACGATGGTGGCCAGAACGTTACAGTCAATGGTGATCGGTATAGAGCCATGATTACTAACTTTTTCATTCCTAAATTGAATAACCATGATGTCCAGGAGATGTGGTTTCAACAAGACGGCGCAACATGCCACACAGCTCGTGCCACAATAGATTTATTGAAAGACACGTTTGGTGACCGCCTAATTTCACGTTTTGGACCTGTAAATTGGCCTCCAAGATCTTGTGATTTAACACTGTTAGACTACTTTCTGTGGTGCTATATAAAGTCATTGGCCACAAACGCTTGACCATTTGGAAAACAACATTCGCTGTGTCATTGCCGATATACGGCCACAAATGTTGGAAAAAGTCATCGAAAATTGGACGTCCATATTGGTCTACATCCACGCCAGCCGTGACGGTCATATGCCAGAAATCATATTTAAAATGTAATGCCACAAGATTATCTTTCGGATAAATAAAATTCACGCCCATCGAATAATCCATCGTTGTTTTATTGCAACTTAAATTTCTATACCTCTATAAAAAACACCCCTTATTAATAACTCTGGCCTCTAAAATCAAAAAATTTTCTGGCCTGTAAATAAAATTTTTAAAATTAACACATTTGATAACATTAACACGCATGATATAATAACAAATAACAAATGAAACAATAGAATGCCTGGGCAAAAAGCATTAAATTTTACAATAGAAGATGAAATAATTGAACACTCATTCCACATTATTGGCAGAGATTTTCTTACAAAATATACGCCAAAATTGATTTCGAAACATTTACTATTACATTATTAATAAAAAGAGTTAACTTTGACAATGAACAATAAGCAACTATATCAAATAAAAATATTACTACATGCTAGATCAGAATGCATCGTCCCAATTAATTTATGTGTAAAAAAAGATAGCATTATCTTGAATAAAGAAGTAGATAAAGGCATTTACTTGGCTAATACTATAGTACCAGCAAAAGGTGTTGCGCATGTCAAACTACTCAACACAAATTGTGAAGATAAAATCCTGGTTATTACGAGAAGTATGAATAAAAAGCATACTATTACCGGCAATGACAATACAAAGTGCATTTCAAATGAAAAGCCTGATCAACTGTTCATTTGAAATTGCATATCATTAACAGACATAAAGGAAATGGGAAAATTAAGATATATTGTAAATGAAAATATTAAACATTTTTCTATCGAAGGAAGAAAAGATGAGATCATTGTATCACTGGCATTGATAATGAAAAGAATGAAGATAAACGAGCTAGCGTTAAATAATAAAGATGAAATATTTAAAGGTGTTCACACAGAATAATTTAAAAGGATATTTAATAAATAACAATCAGATAGACTAAAATTAGAAAATAATTTTATATGAAGAACCGGAACGTACAACATGCAAACAAACACAAATGAGACTAATTAATGAATACCATAATTCGACACATGAATCGAAAGATGAGCCAACTGCAACAAAACGAGGTAATATCACTTTATAACATCGAAACTAGTGCCAGTTTTAAATAAAAAGAAAAAGCGATCGTAATGCAGTGCGAGTTCTTATAGCCAATTCTTTTATAATTTTCTAATATTGTTTTTTGTTCGCATGAGTTACATATCACCAATTTTGATCAGTTACAATAACAACATTAAGTTTTACTTGAAAGGTAATCTGAACAAAATATAAACACTCTCACAA
This sequence comes from Wohlfahrtia magnifica, assembly GCA_023159175.1. Classification (NCBI taxonomy): domain Eukaryota; kingdom Metazoa; phylum Arthropoda; class Insecta; order Diptera; family Sarcophagidae; genus Wohlfahrtia; species Wohlfahrtia magnifica. The sequence continues at coordinate 1,069,853 of JAKWBJ010000165.1, read as the reverse complement.
CAACATGATAAGATTTTATATACATAGACAAATCAGAACAAATTAAAACACAGAAAAGTTAATTGGCAACAATAAGAACATTTTCTATTTATTAAAAGTAAGCAGCAAATAAATAATACTTTAAAGCAACAGTAACAATAACAAAGTAAACATAAATACAACAGTGTGATTATTGCTCCTATCAAATACAGCCCATTGAACATCTGCAAAAGTATCTTATTTAAGTGGTTTGGTTGCGCCATCTTGCGATTTATAATTAATCTGCTATTACCCAACAAACATTTTTATTTTGGTGAGTATTAACTGAGAATACATGTTAAATATGAGTGCTTCAGGATCAAAATGTTTGAATAAGAATTTTACTACTAAGTATGACGAAGAAAGGATGATAAGTTGTTGGTTGTGCCGTGGTTTTTGCCATTTTAAGTGTTGTGGACTCAGAACACTAGTCGCTGAATCTATTCAAAATTCTTATAGTTTTGCTGTCCTGATTGTAGTCATATTGATGCTGAATTTTACCGTTTTTACCAGAGCACTAAAAATGCATTCATTAGTTTGCAGAACAAAATGTACGCTTTGTCTGATAAAATAGCGGCATATGGTAATGTATTTGATGATTTTAAGCAACTTAGGAACTTACGTTCGCCCGAGACTTCCACAAAACGTCGTAAATCGGCTAAAAATAAAAATAAATCGAATGATGTGACTGTTACATAAAAAAATTTCACTCGATTATAAAATAAAATCACTAGATAGGCCTGCTACAACATCTGGACTTACTGAAGCTATTAATTACACAAATGGTACTATAACTTCTCCTGCGATAATATCAGTTAACACAGCTTTAAATGTTTTTAATGTACCTTCTGCTTATCTAGTTTCTGATCCGTCAATTTACCAATTAATCCTGATGTACTTTCTGTCGATTCTGTGCCTGCTCCCTCAACTTCTGTGTTTGCTAAAAATATTGATAACTTAATGTCACCTAGGGAATTGATTATCATACTCCCGAAAAAACATGTTTTTGTTTCTCGATTGGCTTATGATAGTACCGTTGAGGACGTCGTATTTTATCTAAAGTCTAAATTGGGAACATGTGTCGACATTTTTGTTTCCAAATTTATATATACACAATCTAGAAGTATAGCATCATTTAAAATTGCTGTTCCTGCGAACTTTTTCGAGAAAATTGTGGACCCTTGTTTCTAGCCTATGAATATTTTTGTTCGGCATTTTTTATTAAGAGATAATTTGGAATCTAAAAATGGAAACACTTCTCCTCTGCCATGGACAAATTCAGCTGTTTCAAAAAACTAATTATATATCTAGTGATCGTTTAAATATAATATACCAGAATATACGTAGTTTAAATACTAAATTGTCAAATCTTTTTATAAATAGTTATGATCTTATGTATGATATTATTGTCCTTACTGAGACCTGACTAAATGGTGATGTTTTTAATACTGAGGTGCTTTGCAATAATTATTAAATATACAGATACAATCGGAATTAGCGCGGAGGAGGTGGTATTTTGATTGTTGTCTTTTCATTATACATATTTTAACTCAAACATCTAATATTGAGTTTGTCGTTGCTGTTGTAAAATTGAAAAAAAAATCAAAAGTTTATGTTACTTGTTCATATATTCCTCCTGATTCTGACTCTTCTGCTTATTCCGATCATGTCGACGCGATAAAATCAGTTGTCCTGCTTGCTGAAAAAAATTATTCAGTCTTTGTTGTTGGAGATTTTAATCTACCCTCAATAAAATGGAAACAGTCATCTGATGTGCCGTATTTAGATCCAGTAAAGAATAGAAATTGCCAAAATTAATACTGTTTGCAATGATTTCGAGAAAATACTGGATTTTATCTTCGTTAATGATGCGACTGATTGTGCTCTAATACGTTCTGCACCCGTTACTTTGCCTGAAGATCGATATCATCCCACAATTGAAATTAGTTTTTCTATTCCATCTAAATTAAGATTGAAGCCTTCTGTTGTAAGCAAAGTTTTCTGTTTTCAGCGAACTAATTTTAAATTATTTAATGCCTTGATGGATAATATTTGCTGGTATGATACTCTATCTATTCCCATAAGCAACAATTCGGATATCAATTGGTTGATCACCCATTTTTACGATTCATTCATTTCTTGAAATTTGTGTCCCCAAGACATGCTTATATATACTTCAGTGGACCCACCATGGAACTCAAGGCAACTGACTAAAAAACCTAGAGAATAAATATTATAAGAAATATAAAAGGTCTGGCTCGATTACTGATTATGGGATGTATCCGTTTGTCAGTCAGAATATAATCTTCTTAACTATGCCTTATATAAAAGCTATTTAAATAAAGTAAAAACTAATTTCTTACAAACCCCTAAGTCCTTCTATGCATTTGTCAATTCGAAGAGAAATCCAGCGGATTTCCATCTGTTATGAAATTTGATGCTAAAGAATCCTGAAATGTTGATGTCATATGTGATATGTTTTCCGATTTCCGATGATAAAAATAAGTACCCTTATCTGCTTACATCGAATCAAATAATATCCTTTCCTACTTTGAATTAGAGTGATATTTTGGAACACTTAAGAAAGCTGAAGGTATCCTATAGTCCCGGTCCTGATGGAGTTCCGAGTTGCATTTTATATCGATGTGCGTCTCGTTACACCTCCTACTTTATTGTTTAATGTTTCGTTTAAGTATGGCTATTTTCTTAAGTTTTGGAAGGATTCATATATCTTACCGCTTTTTAAATCTTGTAAGAAATTATAGAGGCATTGCTATATTAAGTGCTATTCCGAAAATGTTTGAAAAACTAATTGCTGATTTTCTCTGCGACAATATTTCGACGATAATTTCATCTTATCAACATGGTTTCAAAAAAGGCTGCTCAACAACAACTAATTTCTACACTTAACATCATTAACTAACGCTGCATTTACTCAAGGAAAACAAATTAATGTTATTTATACGGATTTCAGTAAAGCTTTTGATAAAGTGAATCATAGACTTCTGCTGACTAAATTGAATATGTTGGGTGTTTCTAAGATTAACTTAAGCTGGCTTGAACCGTATTTGACGGAAGGAAGCAGGCTGTACGAGTTAACAATAGTACTTCCACATACATTTGTGTTCCTTTGGGTGTTCCCCAGGGCAGTCATCTCCGACCACTCCTATTTTCTCTTTTAGTTAATGATCTTACCAATGTTATCAACTTTGCCAACATATTGATGTATGCTGATGACGTAAAAATATTTCTTTCTTTTAATGATTATGTTGATCACATCTATCTTCAAAATGATCTAAATAACACTTCTGTGTGGTGTAAGCACAACATGTTGGAGCTGAATTAAAAAAATGTTAATGCATGCGTTTCTTTAGGAGTAATGTAATACCTGTAAATTATATACTGGGTGATCACCAATTAGAGTTGGTGGATTCATTTGTTGATCTCAGCATTTTATTCGACAGTAAATTGAATTTTATTGATCATATAATAATAATTTGGTTATGAACAAATCTAGAGCTTTATTGCGTTTATAAAGCGGTGGGCTAAGCAGTTTTCTGATCCTTACATTACGAAACAGCTCACTTCACTTATAAGACCTATTTTGGAATACGGATCAGTCGTATGGGATCCTTACTATAATATTCATATCACCCGCATTGAATCTGTTCAGAAACAATTTTTATTGTTCTGTTTGTGTCACCTGGGTTGGAATTATATGGGACTGCCTTCTTATACTTGCAGACTATCTTTAATTAAACTGCCTACTCTTAAAAGTCGTCGTACCATGTTAAATGTATCGTTTTTGATGAACGTTATCAATGGGAATATTATTTCTGAGTTTGTTTTAGAATCTGTTAAATTTAATGTCCCTTGTCGATATTCACTTCATTATAAATCTTTATATGTTCAAATATGTAGATAAAATTATGCTATAGCTGATCCATATATGAAATTTTTCAAATTTTCCATTAAATGTTAATATTATAAGGCACAAGGTTATTATTTTTCTTAATACTTGATAAATTTTTACTTTGTTTTTCCTTTTTTTCTTTATCAAAAATGTAATGTAAGATTTTTATAATATAAGCTTGTACTTCTTTTCATATTATACATATATTGTAATTAGTCTGTAAGGATTAAATCTATTGACTAAATTTAATGAATAAAAAATAAAAATAAAAAAATAGCTTTTACCCGATGTGCTTTGTGCAATACCCTCTTTTACAAACTCTCCCGCTTATTGACTTATATGAATAGATTACTAAACTTTAACAGTTACTGCTTTCCACATGTTAAAAATTCCATGTATCATATGAATGAGAGCTGCCGCGCCTACTTATTCAACCTTGTTCAGTTATGGACTGATGATGTGTCCTGGTCAAAAAGTTATTTAAACCAAAATTTAGAAACTTTTATCATTACTGTCCTCAAGATATACAAAAATTAACTTATACAATTCCTCCCACTTTTTGACTGCTGATTTGTATTAATTACCTAATCATTTAGAAACTTCCACTTTAAATGTTCACAGGATAAACAAAAATGAAAATTTACATTGTATGGGAGGTACGACGCCTGCTTATCTATTTTAGCCCATTTTTCAACTGATCATTTGTATTGTCATCAAATCATTTAGACCAAGTTCAGTAACTGCTATTCTTACTGTTCTCAAGATATATAAAAATCAATATTTACTTTGTATGGGAAGTGCCACTCCAACTTTTCAAATTCCGTTCACTTTTTGAGTGATTGAAAAACATTCACTACTACCGTTCTCTATATATCAATATTTACTTTGTATGAGAGTTTAACACCCAATTATTCAATTATATAGACCAAGTTCAGAGCCTTCCACTATTTCCGTTCCCAAGAAAAATCAGTATTTAAGTACCATTCTCTCTTATCCAATTCTGCCCTTTTTTACTGATGATTTGTATTGACCACAAAGTTTTTTGGGCCGAATTTAGAAACTTTAGCTATTATGGTTCTCTAAATAAACAAAACTCAATGGGAGGTGCCACTCCCATCGATCCAATTCCACCCACTTTTTGACTGATGATTTGTATTGACCACAAAGTTGACCAAGTTTCCCAAGAAAAATCAGAATTTAGGTGCCATTCTCTCTTATCCAATTCTGCCCTATTTTACTGATGATTTGTATTGACCAAAAAGTTATTTGGTCCGAATTTAGAAACTTTAGCTATTACAGTTCTCTAAATAAACAAAAATCAATGGGAGGTGCCACTCCCATGGGTCCAATTCCACCCACTTTTTGACTGATGATTTGTATTGACCACAAAGTTGACCAAGTTTAGAAACTCTTACTATTACCGCTTTGAATATATAAACATATAAATAATAATTGTATATGGGCGTAACATCGCCCAGTTGAAGCTAAGCCATCAGTGAAACTACACCTTTCCAACGTATGTATTGGTTTGTAAATCGGTTTAGTGGTTTTCGAGTTATAAAATGACGAACATAGGACAACTTATTTTTATTTATGTATATGGGAGTTACTAAACATAAAAAATATAAAGTAAAATAACCACGGTTGGCAACCCACGAATTAAACCCACCCGGGTTTTATTGGGTATTATATTGTTACAAAAATCGGGTGCTAACCTGACATGACCGCTACGCAAGAAAATACAAGCATAGAGTCATATAAATATTTGTATGTACATATTTGTATGTATTTTTTCCTACCAGACATTTCCATTCATTTTTTTTTGTGTGTGTGTGTTGCCTAATAATATATTACACATTTTTGTCAAAGTTAGGCACCTGACATTAAGGGTTATTTTACTTTCAACATATCCGGCTTTCATTTTAATGCGTAAAATGTAAAATTTATATTCTAAGAATATTTTCTAACTTTTTGGATATAAAAGAAAGAGATGATTTATATCGTTGGTATAAAACTTGCAGTTCTTTATTTGCACCTATAAAATTTGTACCGCAGTCCGAGTATAAGTTTTTTTTTATGAGTTTTACGTGCCGTAAAACTACGAAAAGCCGCTAAAAATGATTTATAATTCAAGCTTGTTACTGCTTCCAAATGAACTGCTTTCGTGCACATGCAAATGAAAAGGTAGATGTACCCAGTACCGTCTTAACAATAAGGGCACAAGGGGCACGTGCCCAGGGCCCCCAAGGTCATAGGGGCCACTAGAAAGGAATAATTTTTAAAAAATTTTAGTAAATATTTTTCTTTTTGTTAAGAACAAAGTACTACTTATACAAGATTTTTTACAAGCATTTCGTACGAAATATTTTTTATGTTATTTCGCAATTTTTTGTAAGAAATTTGAAACACAATACCCAGCATTTCAAATTAAAAAATTTTATACAGGCCATCTAAACAAATCCCTTGCTTAAAAGAAAATGTTGCATATTTCAGGGAACTACAAATATGTAGGTTGATTGACAAAAGGTTCATATAGAAATATGAATACAAAAAGCAAATAAATAAATTTTAGGATTCTAAACAACACTTTTGTTAATCAAAATTACTGTCTATACTATAACATAGTATTGTTAATTATTTTTACGACTGCTGTAAAGTCGTTTTATTACTAATACAAAAATGCTTTAAAAATTCATAAATAGCTAAAGTTAGCACCACTGATACCTACACGTAAAAGTTAATGATAATTTTAAAAGGGTGATTCCCCGTTTGTAACGCTTTTTTAATCAGTAAATAGATTGTGTGGAGTAGTTCAAGTGTTAAAGGTTTTTATAAAAGTTTTAAAGTATTCTTTGTAAACAAGTAAAAAATAAAGTGTAAAACTGCTAATTTCGTTATGTCGAAAAGAACACATTTAAGTGGTTCACAAAAGCGAAAAAATGTTCTCATTCAAAAAGAAATATGCGAGAAACTGCCAAAATTTACTTCTTTTTTGCGGTCGATAAAACAAATACGCAAAGTGATTCATTATCTCAAAATCAAGATTCTTCCCAGGTTGAAAAGGAAATGTGTAAGGAAAATAATAGCAAGCAAATCTCAGTCATATTCTCTCCAAATGCTGGACCATCCACTTCGAGCTGCTCAGATTTACCAACGACAAGCCAAAAAAATTTATCTTCTGATCCTGGTACTTACGGTAATGAGACTTCAACAGAAGAAGCTTGTATTTTTTGGATTCAAAAAGGACCAGAATTTTTTCAAAATAAAAATTCTGATTTCTCATGTACAATCGCAACTTTTACAGATTCAAGTGGAATGACAAAAACAAGATATTTGACTGTAAATGTTTTCACTCGTAAATTGACGAATGGTGAGATTTTAGAAAGAAAATGGCTCATTTATTCACCATCAAAGAAAGCTGTGTATTGTTTTTGCTGTCGTTTATTTAATACCGGTTAAGGTAATAGCTTTAGTTATCCAGACGGTTATAAGGATTGGAAGCATATAAGTAACAAGGTAATGGAGCATGAAAACACTTTGCAGCATAGACAGTTAATGTTAAATTACATCTCAAGATGCAATACTTTTGGACGAATTGACAGTGAATTGCAGTCACAACAAGATACGGAAATAAATTATTGTAGGAATATTCTTAAAAGAATTGTTTCTGTAGTTAAGTTTTTAGCTTCAAGAGGTCTGGCTTTTCGGGGTGACAATGAAATATTTGGGTCCCAAAATAATGGAAATTATTTAGGATGTATCGAACTAATTAGTGAATTTGATCCTTTTCTTGCCGAACATATTAAAAATTTGGAAATCAAGGACGAGGAAATATATCATACCTGTCTGCAAATATATGTAATGAATTTATTAACATTATGGGTCAAAAAGTTTTGCAAACGATTATTAACGAGCTAAAAGCATCAAAATATTACTCTATAAGCGTGGATTCTACACCAGATCTCACCCATGTTGATCAGCTTACCTTTATCGTCAGATACGTAAAAGACGGAGAGCCTATTGAGAGATTTTTGCAATTTTTGCAAATGGCTAGACATACTTCTCAATATATATCAGATACAATTTTAAACTTTTATTCCATGTGCGGCACACTCATTCAATTCAGTAGGTGTTCAAGCTGTTGAATGCGTATTAGAAGTTGTAACATACTTTGGATTTGTTTAGAAATTGTATAGTTTTTTCTCGGCTTCGACTAAAAGACGGAAAATTATGACATCGCATATAGGCAAAAATAAAGTTCTAACGCCTATTCCGGATACAAGATGGTCTGCTCGTGCTAATGCTATTACTGCTCTGAAAAATAGTTACACTCACATTTCTGAAGCTTTAACATCAATTGCAAATGACATTGACCAACCAGGAGAAACAAGAAATGAGGCTGAAAGCTTAGCAAAAAAAAAATGGAAAAATTAGAGGCAGTTCTTCTTACAGAGATATGAGATGACCTTTTAAATACACCGAACAAAACAAAACTAACAAAATAAAACTATGACCATGGATGTTGCAACAAAACTTTATGCATCTCTGGTTGATTATGTTAGTAACGTACGTAACAACTTCGAGCAATATGAATCGGCTGCTAAAAAAAAAGAAACCAAATACTGAGTTCAAGGACAAATCTGAAAGAACAAGGATTCGCAGTACACGAATCACATTTTTTGAAGGATCAGCAGAAAATGTACAATTAAACGGCAAAGAAAAGTTTCGTGTAAATACATTTTATTCTATAACTGATACGTTGTGTGCTAATTTAAAAAAACGTATGAATGCATACCAAGAAATAGAAGACAGATTTAACTTTCTTTCACAGTTAACAACTATTGATTCTGAACTGCTGAGACAAAAATGTAATGAATTTGCAAAATATTATAAAAACGACATAAATGCTGTTGAGTTCGAATCAGAATGCTTTCATTTAAGGCAGTATATCAAAAATTTAAGAAATGAGCCAACGGACTTACCTATTTTAAGTATGCATAAGCACATAACCTAGAAGAAACTTTTCCGAACGTCGAAGTTGCTACGCGCATATTCCTTTGCCTAATGAGTACAAATTGTATTGGCGAGCGTTCATTTTCGCAACTTAAGAGAATAAAAAACGAATTACGAACGTCTATGTTGCAGGAAAGGTTTTGCAATTTGTCAATTATGTGCATAGAGAGTGATGTTCTACAAAAAATAGACTTTGCCGATATAATAGAAAATTTTGCAGCACAGAAATCACGAAAAAAAACATTATCATAAAAAATCAATGCAAACACTGTTTTATTTTCTGATGTACATTTTTTTAAGTAACTTTCATGCTAATTTCTATATCCATATTTTTATGTGTTATTTATTTAACTTTTTTTTTAAACGAAAATAAATACATTAAAAAATAAAACATACGAGTTTTTTTATTCATTTTTAATATTTAGGTGGCCCCGAATCTCTGGTGTGCCCCGGGGCCCCGACATGCCTTAAGACGGCACTGGATGTACCCCTTTGTAGTAGCAGATTTCCTAAGAGAAGAAGTTTTAATATTTGTTGGTCCAGCATAATCTAATCCACTATGTTTAAATGCTCTGGCAGGTTGCAGACGCACAGCTGGTAAGTTACCCATGAGTTGCTGGCAAGATCTGGCTTTGTACTTAAAGCAAACTGCACACTGCCGTTGAACGCGTTTTGCTAAATTTCGTGCTGACATGATCCAATATGAACGGGAAACATACGACTGCATAATTTGTAAATTACCATGAAGAATTTTAATGTGAGCATCTGAAAATATAAGATAAGACAGAGGATTTTCTTTTCCCAACAAAATTGGATATTTAGTATTGTTAGAAATTTCTTAATTAAATAATCTATCGCCAACTCGCAGAGTTCCAATCTCATCAAGGAATGGAAATAATTTTAGGATCTTACTGTTATTAGAAATTTTATGCCCTCTTTCTAGTGTACTTATTTCCTCTAGATGTGACACTCTTTAAGTCAGTTTAATGAGTAGTAGTAGCAAGTTCTAACCGCGGGTTTGTTTCACCCTTTAATGGAACTACTTTTGCTTTGGCTTGCAATAAGCTAACTGTTATCTTAGAAGATTCTGTTGTTACTCGAGCATATACTACTGTCGCATATGCTGATTTTGAAGCATCGCTAAAAGCATGCATTTCAACTGTTGAATGATTAGTCCTGTAACCAATCCATCATTGAATTTTTACATTTTCAAGTAGTTTTAAATTAGACCTAAAGTCCTAGCCATCCTAACGGATCGAATAGTTTGGATGCTTCTGAAAGTAAAATTGACTTAGTTATAGAATCAGAAAATTTAAAGTTTGAGAGAAGTAAAAATAGTCATGGGTTGTATTCCAACTTATGCGCAATGCTTTCTACATAGCTGGCTGATAAATAGAAAATTCTGTCGTAATTCCGCGATCTTCTGCTTTGATATTTTTCATTAGCTCAGACGAATTAGAAGTCCATTTCCTTAAATGAAATCCGGCTGCCTTCACCAAATTAGAAAGATCCTTTTGTAACTTGATTGCTTCTTGCTGAGTATCAGTTCCGGCTATGACGTCATCGACGTAAATATCAGAAAGAAGTATTTGACTTGCTTCAAGATAGTTTTGCTCCTCATCTACTGCTGGTTGCTGTAACACTCTCATGGCTAGATATGATGCACATGTTGTACCGTAGGTAACTGTTCGAAGAGCATAAATACAGATTTTTCTTGTAGAATCTCGAATAGATGATGTTCAGCAGTAACATTAATTTGCCTAAACATTTTTTCTACATCGGCAGTAAATCCTATAAAATGTTTCCTCCAATTAGTGATAAGAGTGGGTAAATCATTTTGTAGTGCCGGTCCTGCTGACAGTACTTCGTTTAATGACGGTTGAGGAGGCCTGCGACTACTACCATCAAACCACTCTTAATTTTGTAGTTGTACTGCATTCTCTAATTACGCCATGATGAGGAAGAAAGTAGGTATTTTGAGGTATAGAATGTGGGTACTCTCCAAGATTAATCATATGTTGAAGAGTTTCATATTTCGTCATAAACTGCCTATTTTTTCAGCAAATTCAGGCTTCCTTTCAAAGCTTAATTCTAATTGCTTCAACCTTTTCATGGCAATGTAATCTGTGTGTAAAAATTTTGGCAGTTCTTTACCTTGAAGTAGCTCCTTAAATGGAAGATGTACTGTATATCGACCGGTTTCATCACGCGTGTGGGTTTCATTAAAAAATTGTTCACACTTTTTCTCTTCATCAGACCGTGGCATTGTTTCAAGAAGTTCCTCTTGTTCCCAAAACATTCGTGGTTGCTCATCAAAGGTACAAATATTATTTATCAATGGAACACACGAAATTATCCAACCGAAATGGGTTTCTTGGAGAAGGATACTAAACTTTCTCATGCCTGATTTTTAAACTTTCTCATTACCTAAACATCGCTACCAAGCAGTAAATCAATACATTGATTAAAAAGGAATTCTGGATCTGCAAGGAAGAATTTAAAGATCTGGTATTGTCTCAGTACTTATGCTGTTAGGGTTATATGATGTAGCACGAGGCACTACCAGAGCAGGAAGAGGTAATTTAAATTCTTTTCGTATCTTGAACGATACACGCTTTACTTCCTCTGATGCCAGATACTTCTATTCTCGTTTTGCTTTTAGGTAGAGGCAATAACTGAGAAAGTTCTTCTGAAATAAAGGAGAGTTGAGAACCTTGATCTATTAAGGAGAAAGAGAAAGTTCTTCTGAAATAAAGGAGAGTTGAGAACCTTGATCTATTAAGGAGAACCTTGACCTATTTCGGTGGGCAGCAAGGCTGGCTTAATATGGTGACCAAAAAGACTAGAAACATTTGTACTTACAGTAGTGGTATTCGGAGTAGATGTAGTGCTACGTGGTTGAAATGTACTATTGCTGTTTATGTAATCAATAGACGGTGTAGTTTCTTGGTATGTATTATTTTTATAAAATTCATTATGTAGAATGGTGTGGTGAGGTTCATTGCATATATGGCATTTAGTAGTTAACTTGCATGAGGTTTCTATATGTCCACTATTTAGACAATTTCTACAAAGGTGATGCTGCTGTATAAATTTCTTTTTATCCATCGATGACAATGTTGTAAAGCAAAAACACTTGTAAAAGGGATGACGTTTTTGGCAACAAGGACAGTTATCACTTACAATTGTACTTGTATGTTTTTTACGATTACTTTTATCGTCATATATCTTTGATGTAACAGCTTCGTCTCCTAACGATTCGAGTGTACGAAATGTCGTTTCCAAAAAGGTAAGCTTGTTAGACATAGCTGGAATCGCTGCACTAGCTTTAAGTGATTGCTTCCACTCTTTACGTGTCTAAATTTTAAGTTTTTGCGTAATTAAGTATACTAAGATTGGATCCCAGGTCGTAATGTCAATGTTCAATGATTTAAGCTGCGATAAACATGTACGAGTGGTGTCTAGAAGGTCTTTAATATTTTTAAAGGTACTACCAGAACGTGACATGGAAAATAAGCGTTTCAGTATTTGTTAAACTAATTTCCGTTTATTGTGAAACCGCTTCTCCAGCGCATCCCATGCTAATTCATAGCTGGACTCCGTTGCTGGATATTCATTTACCGTAGTAAGTGGAGTACCAGTACACGAGCTCTTTAAATAAAAATATTTTTGAACCTTAGTGAGTTATTTTCATGGACGAGTGTTTTAAACATATCACGATAGGCGATCCAAACCATATACTCTCTTGAAAATATTGGCAACTCTATCTTCGGAAGTCTGGCGCTAGCTCCTAATGATTCCTTGCGACTACTAGCTGTAAAAGTACTTGTTTGGGCTGCTGATGGCTGTGGCAAATCAAAATCAAAAAGTAGGTGAGTAAATTAATTTTAAGAGATATATAGCAATCATAACACTTGTAGAAGGTATCAGTAGTAAAACGTTAAGGGATTTCCAAATTCTGTTAGCTTTCGCCGTGGAGTGATCAGATAATTAGAATTGTATCGCTGTTATAGTGATTTGAAAATGTGGAATGAAAGAAGCAAATAATTTCAGATTAGTCGCATGTTCATTCGCAGGTGGAAACAGTGGTTTGGAATATTCCATTCGTAAAAAATCGTGCAATCCTAGAATATAGAGGAATCTTCTCCGTATTGAGAAAATCAATTAATGAATATCGCGTAAAAGTTCAGATGTCGAATTATTAAAAAAGAGTTGGGACTTGGAAAAATTAAAAAAATTTACCGCACAGGAAAAAAATTTAAGAAAAAGGGTGATAGGATGTATGCACAGTCATCTTAAGAAGCATCTGAGATTGTACCACGTAACGTTGTTTTCTGCGATTGAGTTTTCACGTAAAATCTCGTTGAGTTGTTCGTGACCATCCTTGAAAGTTTTAAAGTTGCTTTCTAGATCTTCAATGATAGTCTGCACATATCTTTTGGTAAGGTATCTTTAGGCTTAGAATCAAAGCTCTCTCCAAGGCGCTCGATGTGGGCATAGATTATCTTCTGATCTCTTCTGATCAAGCGTAAAACTTAACTAAGCTGAAGTGTTTAAAAAAAAAAATCAAAACTTTAGAAAAATCATCAACTTCACTTTAAAAGCTTAGACCATTCAGTTACGGCTGAATTTGAAAGAATTTGTAGATTGTAGTCTGCTCACAGTTTTCTTTTCTCCGTTTCTGTTGCATGCTTTCCATATGCATTTCTAAACTTACTAATTTGTTATATGCAATTTGTTGTAGTGCTTCATCGTAGGAGTTTATTGTGTTACTTTCTTTCACAGCATTCTTCTCGTCTGAATTGCTTAACATTTCTTCACCATTATTAACTTCATTAAAGTTTGTTTCTATACTGTCATTTTCAGTGCATGTAGCGTTATTTATGTTCACAAATTCTTCAAAGTTAACGTTGTTAAACTCTGTAATTGTATGAAAATTCAACAGAGTTGATAATGGTAAATCATCTTCAGCATCAAATTTTTGAATTTTATGCATAAAACCTGCTTTACGAAAACAGTTTATGATCGTTGTAGCTTCTACATTTTCCCAAGCGCTTTCAATAAAACATAATGCGTCAAGTACTTTCATAATTTTTAAAAGTTCTGATATCGATTTGACCAGATTTATTTTTAAAACTATGTGCTTTAAAATAAAATTTCTATAATTAACTTTAGTTTTGTGTTACTCCTTGGTGTAGAGGTTGACAAACTGAAATTGAATATAGTTGAATATAATAGAATATATGAATATAAAAGAAACGTTTGTCAACGATAAATTCCTAGCATGCGATGCAGCGTTGTCTAAAAACAAGGGAATTAATTTTTCTATCAACGTACTTACATACAGTAAAAAACATGAATACACTTAGGACAGTTATTAAAAAAAAGAATTGCCAACCAAATGTAAAAAGAAAATCTTCGTATTACACAATACATATGTTTGTATATTTGGTTCGCATTTTGGTTTTTTTTAGATTAGGTGTTTTAAAAAAAGTACTGTCCGCGTCCGGCCAGGTAATTCGTCCTTTATCGGAGAGTGTTCGCTTATTGGAGGTGTCCGTGAGGAGAGATTTCATTGTATATGTTTACATTCGCATAGATACATAAGAACTAAAAAGAAAGTAAAGGAAAGAAATGGTATCTACCTGAATTTGATTTGTATTTCGGTGTGCTGTGACGTTAATTCATTTGGCACATTGTTAAATATTCTACATTTTCAGCGTGTACTTCTTTGAAATACATATATTTCAAGCATGTGAGTACTTTCTGATGTACCGCCAGTACTTTGAGCATCTTCTAAAATAGCTCGAAAATCAATAGCATAGTCGTTCGCACAATTTACTGAAGTAGTAAACTGAGTTATTTAATTCATGTACGGATGGATTTTTCCAATGTCCACTCTAAGCAAGTATTTATGAAAAACATTTCTAACGGATCTTGGTTAAAATGGCTTGTTAAAATGCAGAGTAAGCTCAAATTTTCTTGAAACAGTTTTATCGATAATTATAGCATAACGTTCATGGATTGAACTAGACCTTTGATTAAAAATATTTTGTTGCCTACTTAACGATTTGTTTATGATATTTTGAAAAAAAATGCGCTAATTTTGCAGGAAACATATTTGTTTACCTGCTAAATTTTGAATAACTCCGAAACTTTTGAAAATATAAATAAAATATTATTCGGATGACTTAAAGGAAATTGTAATCCTATTTATTTGGTGACATTTTGATTAATCGGGCAATTCGTTTTTAAGTTATGATTAACTAACATATTAAGGGCGGAAATTAACCACGCTCATAAACAAAATTTGAGCATGATGGAAAAAGCACATCAAAATTATATTCCATATAATTATATTCAGGGGCTTGACAAATTTTCTTTTTTTGCCGACCAGTGTTATTATTTATATTTTTTCTAATAATATTATTTTTCTTTACAAATTAATTTTCCTATAAATAAACTACATAGAAGTTTATATATTTTTTTTTTCTTTTAAAAAATTTACTTATACATATCACACAAACATTAAAAAGTTATTCGAACAAAATTTTGTTCGATTGAATATCCAAATAATTTTTAAAATTTAGGATATATATATTTTTTTAACATGAAATAAATTTAGAATTTTTATCGAA
This sequence comes from Wohlfahrtia magnifica, assembly GCA_023159175.1. Classification (NCBI taxonomy): domain Eukaryota; kingdom Metazoa; phylum Arthropoda; class Insecta; order Diptera; family Sarcophagidae; genus Wohlfahrtia; species Wohlfahrtia magnifica. Next base: position 1,054,271 of record JAKWBJ010000165.1, on the reverse strand, counting down.
CAAGTTTAAACTTGTATGGTCTAATTAAATTGAATAGTCTAACTCTGATTAAATTTTAGTAAGCGAAAATCCCTAAAAATTGAAAAAGGTTAGTCTAAAAACCTTCTAAAATATTTTATTTAAAAAAATGTATAAATTAATAAGGATAAACCAAATGTCACATTGTACCGTTTTAACCTTTTTTAAAACATTTGAGTTCTTTTTAATTACGTCAAAATAAAATAAACACCATGTTGTTGTTGTTTTACAGTTTTTATTTCCTCACTTTATCTTTATAGAGTTTATCTTGCACTTTTATTTAAGCGTAAACACGACTTTACTTTATGACAGCTAAACGATAACTATATCGACGTAAGCAAACCAGTCGCCTTATGACTGCCTACAGTTTGTAAAGTTCCGGAAATATCTCAAACGCTCTCATATCCTCTATTTTATATCCGTTAATCTTAAACATGTACGATTGTTTTATTCAAGGATGGTTGAATTGGCAATGCCGTCAAATACACAAATCAGTACGGCGATACCAGGTTAACACATTATCAACTTCGATACAAACCAATTGACAAAAATCCCACAATACAGTACCAAAGTCACTAATGTGGTGTATTTTCTTTTTAGGCATTTTTATATATACTTAACAATATGTATATTTTATATTTGTTCGATGGGGATCGTTTTTCGTCACCAGCGGCGATATAGAGTAGTGAAGTATTTTTCTAACTATTGTCTATATGCCACTGAAATATTCTTTGGACAACGATAATTTATTTTCCAAGATAAAAAGGAGAATTTCGACCGCGGCGCAACTAAAGAAATTCAAAACAAGTTGCTCGAACGAATTCAAGGTTAACAATAATTTCTTTATTTAAAAATATTTTTCTTAAACCTAAGTGCAAAGTAAATACTGTTTTTGTTGTTATTATTTGTTTCTCGCTGCTACTGTATAACTTTAATTTGTCTCTATTCAACTATATGCATAAGAAATGTGCATACATGATCATTGTGAATAAATAATATTTTATTTACAAGAACAACAATATTATTTAAAATTTAAAAGAAAACAAGTGAGAAACAAATAATAAAACAATAAACGGGTCACAACTAAAACAAATCACAGTGGGTCAGCATACACGAAAAGGTGATCAAATTACAAATGGTTAGAAAAGGCAAAAATATGAAAGTATTTAAATACAAAACTAAATGGAATTTAATGAAGAATAAAATTAATAAATTTAAATACAATTAATAGGCAAATCAAATTTAAAATTAATGCAATACAAAATAAATTAAAAAAATGGATGATAAAATATTCAAGATGTTTATGCGGTGACCTAACATACCGGCCCATTTGAAAGGACCCTTTCAAGAAGATAGTAGAGCTAGTCTGTGGATAGGGCGACGCATAGTTCCCTTTGTAATTTTTATAGCGACAACACGGACCCGGTCATCTCTTCCACGATGATATTGATGATTATGCCCATGAGCCATTGTTGTGGGGATAGATTATCTTCTCGAACAATAACTAGAGAACCAGGGTGGACATTGGGGTTGGATGCAGTTCATTTCCTGCGGGTTTGGAGCTCATTAAGGTAGTCGTGGGACCACTTTCTCCAAAAACTCTGTTTGATAGCGCTTATTCGGGCCCAGTATTCTAGGTTGTTGACTTCTTTCGACAGGACATTACGTTCTGGCAAACTTCGCAGGGGAGCACCGATCAGAAGATGGCCCGGCGTAAGGGCTTCAAAGTCACTAGGATCGGAAGATAGAGGTGAAATGGGCCTCGAATTTAGGATGGCTTCTATTTCGACCATTGCTGTTGATAACTCTAGTGTTGGATAGAGCCTTAGCCGGATGACCTTTGACTGACTTGACGGCCGCCTCCCACAATCCGCCAAAATGTGGTGCCCTAGGGGGAATAAAACGAAAATTTATAAATTGATTTGAGCAATAATTTAGAATAGCATTAGAGTTTTTAAGATCAAAAGGGAATGATTGTGCCAACTTAGAATTTGCCCCAACGAAATTTGTAGCATTGTCACAGAATATATCTGTGGGCAAACCTCTGCGTCCGATCAACCTTTTAAGAACAGCAATAAAGGAGTCAGTTGATAGGTCCGAGACAACTTCGATATGGATTGCCTTGGTAGCGAGACAAACGAAAACTACGATATAAGTTTTGTATGGAACCCTTCCTCTGATTCTGAGGTAAGTATTGACAGGACCACAAAAATCGACAGCACATCTTGCGAAGGGTCTTGAGGGGTTGAATCGTTCTACTGGCAAATTTCCCATCATCTGATTTAACGATTTCGGGCGCGTATACATTGTGGGCAGGAGTTAACAATACAACGTTACAGCTCTCTTGAGATGATGATCCACAGTCTCTCACGAATGAGCGCCATTAGAGCCTTAGGTCCAGCGTGATAATTTTTGAGGTGTAAATGGCGCACAAAAGAAGTGGCGAAATGAATTTTGCTGGGCAATATGATGGGATGCTTCGGGCCTTCAGAAATAGCTGCGTATTCCAGGCGGCCTCCAACCTTGAGTAAATTGAAACCACTTGATGAGTCGAGGAAGGGGTTGAGACACTTCAGAGCGCCTTCTGGATCTTGCTTCTTCTGAGCTCGATCTATGTCATCTTGGAAATGCTGCTTCTGGATGTTAAAGACAATAGGAATCAAGGCATTTTCTAATTCTTGGGGCTGCAAAGAGTTAGGATTAAAAATATTAGTTCTTGGTTTTTGGGCAAAACGAAGCATCCAGGCGACAATACGAATTATTTTTAGGTACGAGCTATAGTTTTCGATGCAATCCAAGATGTAATTCGACCTGATTTCGAGGCAAAGAGCAGTTTTGCGCTTTTCTCTGTCGATTTCTTATTGAGTTTCTTGCGAAAGCTTATCCATTTATGCAGGCGGCTATTGCGAGGGATCGAGAGCGAGGAATTCTGGTCCGGTGAACCAGATTGACGAGGAAAGTTCTTTAATAGAAGAACCCCGAGAGATGATATCAGCAGGATTGAAACGCGTTGGGAGATGACGCCAAACACAGTCATTATTGAGGGCCTGGATTTCTGATACTCTGTTGCCGACAAAAATAGATTAAGTCGAGGAGTGCTGCTTGAGCCAATGAAGAACCAATTGAGAATCCGACTAGAGAAATACTTCAAGATTTGGAACCGAGAGCAGGTTTTTTATTTTGGAGTACAATTTTGCCAGAAGTTGAGCTCCACACAATTCGAGCTTGGGAAGCGATTGCCTTTTTGTAGGTGCAATACGAGATTTGGCAGTGAAGACGCGAACAGAAACATTTCTATGAGTAGTTTTCACGCGTAAGTAAAACAGCCGCCAAAAGCACGAATTGGCGAATCACAGAATCCATGCAGTTGAACTGATTGAGAATCAGGAACGAGACAAAAGCGAGGAATTTTGAGCGAACTTAAAGTTTCGAGATCTGAGACGAAAGTTTCCCATGCAGAGTGCAGTTCTTGAGGAATAGATTCGTCCCAACGAATTTTCAGAATCCATAATTCCTGCATGATGATTTTTGATTTGATAAGAATCGGAGCCAGGAGTCCAAGGGGATTAAAAAGAAACGATGAGAGCGACAAAATAGTACGTTTGGTGATTTTCTCATCAATATGAGACTTAGGTGAAAACGAAAACAGGAAAACGCACCTTTGTTGATCCCAAATGATACCCAGAGCGTTAGTTATAGCAGAGTCGTCAATATTCAAATCTTTAATGGTGTTATCGTGCTGGAAGTCTTTGTGGTTTGAATGCCACTTGTCCGATTCGAAGCAACCACAATTAAGAACTTCAGTCACCTCCCGCTTCATTTGAGCCAATTCTTCCAGTGAGTTTGCACCACCCAGAAAATCATCAACATAGAATGATGATTTGATGGTTCTTGAGCCAAGTGGAAACTGCTCCGTACATTGATCACCGAGATAATGAAGACTTCGAATTGCGAGATAAGGGGCAGACTACATTCCATAAGTAACACTGTTAAGCTCGTATCTGTGAATTTCCTCTTCTTACAAATTTCTCCACAAAATGTATAGAAATCTTCTATCGCGAGGGTCAATGAGGTCCTGACGACATATTTTAAAAATATCCGCTGCGAAAGCGAAGTAAAATTTTGTAGAGTTCATCTTGAATCGTTAGACCAACCATGATGATATCATTTAACGATTTCTGTGAAGTTGAGGGACACGAGGCGTCAAAAACAACTCGAAGGTTAGTTGCAGTACTATTGAGCTTGAAAACGCAATGGTGAGGGATAAAATAATACGGCTGATCCAAGTGAGGACTTCGAACTAGGATCACTGAATGAAAGCAACATATTGGGTTTCAATATTGTTGTCACGAGAAAAGCGCCTTTCTTGAGCTGCAAATCTTTTAAGAGCCATGTTTCGAGAAAGGCCTAGAGTTTCAGCAGGTTCCTTGAACGGTAATTTGACAACAATCCTACCAGAAGATTCACGATGGACAGTGTTGTTGAAAAATTATTCACAATCATTTTGTTCAGGAGTCAAACCATTTGAGCTAGATTGTATTTCTTCGATTTCCTACAAACGTTGCAACTTGCAAGTCGACCTCTTCTTCTATTGAGAGCATACAAGATGAACTAGAAACATAAGATTGATAACGACCTGCTACAATCCATCCAAAAAGTGTTTTATGTAATTTGGGCAAATTAGGACCAAATCTAATTTGACCAACCGACAAAATATCAAAAAATGTTTCGGTACCAATGAACAAATCGATACGTTTAGATTTTAAAAAATCTTCATCTGAGAGCTGGGTAATTGGAAGCAAATTCAACGATGAAACATCCAATTCTGCATCGGGTTGATACGAGATATGAGGCGTAACACAAAGCGAGAGCGAAACTTCAAAATCAGTTAGTCGAGACTTGACATTTGTTGACGACCTATATCTGCTTTTACTATGAGAGTTTTCAATACCAGCCACTTCTGTAGTTTGTTTTGTGCGGGACAAATGCAGCTTTTGAGAAAATTCGTCAATCATGAAATTCAATTGAGAGCAAGAATCCAACAAAGCGCGTCCCAATTGATAGCAACCAGTAGAATCACGGACAAGAACCATGGCAGTAGCAAGTAATATATATCTGTTCCGGCGATGATCTTTCCACATGCGTATGGACCGAGGCAGATTTTTCATTCAAGATTGCACGAGAAGAGGTTGGTTCCGCAGCAGGGGACGAGAGCCTTGACGCAGACTGGGACCGGTGAAGCATGCTGTGATACAAACGAGAACAAGTTTTGCACTTCAATAAAGAGGAACAGTTATTAACATGATGCCCTTTCGACAAGCAATTAAGGCAAAGGCCAAGCCGTTTTACATTTTCAAAGCGTTGGCTGACATTCATTTCCTTAAAGCGAGGACAAAGACTAATTGTGTGGTCAGATTTTGAACAAAGCGGACAACCACGTTTGGAAACAGAGAAACTAGAGCCAGATTTAGAATTTTTATCATTGGATTTATCGGACTGTTGATGACCAGACTTACGAGTAGACACATGAGTATGGCTGGTTTCGACCGATTCCAGAAATTGGCAATGTCTTCCTAGAACCTTAGAACAATCGTCCCATGATGGCAGTTTGGTGAAGTTCAATGAGTCTTTCCATTTCCTTTTGGTGTCGTCATCGACTTTTTCCATAACGATGTAGATCAGCATTGATTATGCGATGTCACTGTGTGAGCCAAGAGATAGCAGAGTGCTGTAAAGAGCAGAAACATTGTCGACAAGACTTCGAAGTTGTGTGCAATTATGTTTCGACATGTTGGAAAGTTCAAAAAGAGTGGTAATATTTTCCATAAAAATAAGTGAGCTGTTGTCATAACGCGTCTTCAGCCTTTCGAAAGCCTTCGGGTAATTTTCATTCGTAATTTGGAAAGCCTTGACCGTTTCCAGTGCCTGTCCATGTAGACAGTGGAGCAAGTGATTAATTTTTCAATGTTTGAAAGGCCAAGCTCACGATCGATCACTTGATTGAACGATGTTATAAAATTTTTATACTCACTGTATTTACCACTGAATGTCGGCAATTTGAGTGCTGGTAATTTATGGCTGGGTGCTGGGAAACAAATTGTAGATTCAGGCAAAGAAGTGTTGTGAACATCTTCGCTGAGCTAGGACTGGATACTCAGTCTAACTGCTATGTACATGTCCTCAATTTCGGGCCGACCATTATCCTCAGGATCGTGTTTTTCGATTTGGGTTTGAAATGTCAGGATTTGCTTGAAATACAACTCCAAAATTCCTAAACGACACTTGAGTTCCGCGGACGAAAGCGTTTTACCTTCACCTCTTGCATTGGCCTCGTCTTGATTCTTGATACCGGTGATGCTTTTCTTCGTATTAGCCTGTTGCTGCTTAGCTTTTTCTAGAGACATCGTTGAACCACAGAAGTATTTCGCAAATACACAAAATAAATTAAATTTGAATGACCAATGAGCCAAAAAATTACACCAAAGAGGTTTCTAAAAAATCGACAATACAATTTTGATCAGCACTGTAACCGACGCCAAAAATTTTTTACCAAAACGAATTGTATATAATGTCTATATTATGTACCGTAACTGGGGCCAACGAAAGCACGAAAAAATTTATGAATTTTTATGTACAACGATTAGCGGTAATATCGAAACACAGTTTTAGAATTTTGTATATTTTTTATATAATTCTCTACTGAGCCCAAAATGTAAAATAATATTCCTATGTATTTTTGTGTTTATTAAAAAAATCACTGCTCTGATGAGCCAACAAATTTTTAAGAAAAAAAAAATTTTTTCCAAAATGTATGATGCACCACACGGTTTTATTATTTTTCAAAATTATTGTCCTCTGGACCACACAATATCTTTGCAAATGTTTTTCAAGTCAATATTTATTTAATTTGCTCGCAAGGAGTCTTTAGAATAAATTCCAAAACAATAGCTTCACTTTATACGACCGCACATCTGTTAAAGGTAGTACCCGACAGTCCTTAATTTTTGGGGTTTCCACGGACCGCACGACAAAACCAAACCGAGATTTAAATTATCGTGCCCCACGTTGGGCGCCACAATGTTCGATGTGGATCGTTTTTCTTCACCGACGGCGAAATAGGGTAGTTAAGTATTTTTCTAAATATTAAATAAATATTTTTCTAAAGATAAAAAGGAGAATTTCGACCGCGGCTCAACTAAAGAAATTCAAAACAAGTTGCTCGAACGAATTCAAGGTTAACAATAATTTCTTTATTTAAAAATATTTTCCTTAAACCTAAGTGCAAAGTAAATACTGTTTTTGTTGTTATTATTTGTTTCTCGCTGCTACTGTATAACTTTAATTTGTCTCTATTTAACTATATGCATAAGAAATGTACATACATGATCACCACGAATAAATAATATTTTATTTACAAGAACAACAATATTATTTAAAATTTTAAAGAAAACAAGTGAGAAACAAATAATAAAACCTGACGGGTCACAACCAAAACAAGTCACAGTGGGTCAGCATACACGAAAAGGTGATCAAATTACAAATGGTTAGAAAAGACAAAAATGTGAAAGTATTTAAATGCAAAACTAAATGGAATTTAATGAAGAATAAAGTCATTAAATTTAAATACAATTAATAGACAAATCAAATGTAAAATTAATGCAATACAAAATAAATAAAAAGACAAAAATGATGATAAAATATTCAAGATGTTTATGCGGTGACCTAACAATATTCTTTATATAGGGTCCGCCATCTATCGTTTTTTTTCAACTAGTGCTTATTTCGTAAATGGTAACACTTAGCTCATGTCTGATTTGACAGATAATTAGTTTCATCCTTCCGCGAATATGATTGTGTATACGCTTGAACAGCGCTGGGAAATATTGCGACATTACTTTGAAAATCATGGTAATGTTGCAGAATCAAAAATCATCTTTTCAGATGAAGCTCATTTTGATCTTGGCGGGTATGTAAACAAGCAAAATTGTCGCATTTGGGGCACAGAAAACCCGCACGCATACATTGAAAAGCCGATATACCTAAGACAAGTTACTGTTTGGTGCGGATTTTGGTCCAGAGGCATAATTGGACCATTTTTCTTCGAAAATGAGCAAGAAGTGGCCGTTACAGTCAATGGCGATCGTTATCGGGCCATGTTGAACGAATTTTTGTTCACAAAAATTGAAGAGGAGGATATTAGCAACATTTGGTTTCAACAGGACGGCGCTACGTGCCACACAGCCGAAGCTACACTCGATGTTTACGATCTGTTTTTGAAGATCACATTATCAGCTGCAGAGCTGATGTCGTTTGGTCACCTCGGAGCTGCGATTTGACACCATTCGACTATTATTTGTGGGGTGCCGTCAAAGATAAGTGTTACGCCAACAAGCCAGAGAAAATTGACGCTTCAAAGGACAATATTCGTGAAGCCATTGGTGAAATACAGCTGCACACAATCGATAATGAGCTCTAAAATTGGACCGATCGTGTAGGATACAGCATGGCCAGCCGAGGCATCCATTTGAATGAAATTTTATTCCATTATTAACCGGAAGGTTTGTACTTTCAAATAAAAAAAGAAATTTGAGAAAATATTTATTGTTTTTTTATAGCATTTTCAAAAAATTATATATTTATTTGCCGGACCCTATACATTAACTTTACATTTTTGCTAACGAATTTCATTTAGAATTTTTAACCACTTAATTTGTACGAAGAAAATAAGTACAATAATATATATGAATAAAAAGCATTCGTTTTATTTCAACTTGGTTTCATAGAAGTTTTGTAAGTACATACATAGAATTATTAAAGAAAACATACAATGCGAATCGATAAATTTCATTAATACAACAATAAAATTCATATTTTTAGCCTACATTTACTAAACCGGTAACATTTGCGATCACTTTGATTATTTGAACATATGACAATTGTACGAAAACAAGATTTCTTTCAGTTCTTTTATATTTTTTGCCTTAGCAATTTCCACTGTACATACACACACGTATGAACGATCATAGACCCAGCTGTAAAACATGAATTACGTAATCGCTGATGTAAGCAATACATAGTAGCAGTCAGTGATGACGCTTTGCCTTAATTCCCTACTTAGATTTAACATAGAAGTGTCATAGACTGCGTAATTGGTGCGCTCTCGCTTAAAAAGTAAGGGACGTTGTAAGCAAGTATCGCTACAACTGCACATTGAAATTTAAGTTCTAAGCGAGCTTACCTACAAAGAGAGAGAAGTTAGAACATAATGTTTATAAATAACAGTTCAATTGACATTCGTAAGTTAAGGGTAAGTGACGCTACTACTATTCCTAATGACTTTGTAATTGAAAGATTAATCTGGAAAAATTAAATTCAGCCTAAAAAGGCAACATATTTTATTTATGATTAGTAGTTGACCGTATAGAATTTTATTATCACATTAACGTTAACTTTAAAAAAAATAACATATGAAAATTAAATATGAATGATAGAAATTGTGCATATAAAAAATTTAAATTCTTAGAAATCATTAAGCGCCCTGCTTTTTGTTATCTCTACTTTTTTCAAATGAACTGTTTTTAAAAGTTTTAAAACAGTGTTAGATATCCTTTTTAAATTTATTCACTGTGAGAATAAGAAAGTAGAAAATAAAGAAAGTAATGAAATTTGCAGTAAACCTACCGAAAACTGCATCATGCAAGGATCTAAATTCGTTAAGGCCTTTCTTTCCATTTACTCCATCATAGTTTATAGATAAATACACGTTGCTGCGCAATATTCTATCAAAGTTTTTTTCTATTCCTCCTGGTCTCAAAATGGTTTTTATTTTAGCAACCTTAAAAGAATAATAGACGCTAATCATAAGCTACTATTTCAGTTTTTGTTTTTGAATCTGAATCTGCAAAACTAAAGTTATTCACCTTTCCCATATCTTCCATGTCCAAAATCGGAAAATCGGTATCAGCTTCCACATGCACCAATTGTTTCACAATTGTAATGGTTTGGGCTTGATCAGCTGAAATAAGAGTTTTGTAGTTTTGCTTAGTATGCATATGGCTAAAAATAATTGTTTTTGATACAGTAGGGAGCAAAACTAAGTGCATGTTTTGAAATTTAACTAAAACTTGAACTTTTCAGTTCAACTTCAAAACATGCACTCAGTTACGGTTCCCACTGAATATGTAAATTTATTATGTGTTACTTTCTTATTATACCTTTCAATTTCTCCAACTCTTTTTCAATCATTATCGTCTTTTGCAATATAATTCCCTGGTTACTTAAAAGTTTATCAAGCTTAGACATTATGCTTTCATTTTCATTTGAAAGCGTTTAAGAATATTATAAAGACGAAAAAAGTATGTTATAGCTATTAAACATAATTAGTATGAATTGTTGTAACACCACTTTCATTGTATGGCAGTGAGATATATATATTCAAATAAAATATAGTTTACTGGGTGCGTTTCTTCATTAGCTAACGCGATTGGTGACTTTTATATGTTCCCATATCGGGGCCTGATTTCAACAGCTCATCGAAGAAATTGCACATTGACTGAAATTTCTTTCCAATAACAAACATGCATACTTTTTTCTAGAAAAGTAGTTATTACGAATAAAAATCCAGGCGATATTGAGCCGAATAATAAAGGTGCAACCATAACGCACGATGTTAATTGTGAGTCACACCTTAACGTCAAGTTTTTTGCCCAACATAATGAGATATTTCTTTGTTTATGTTTTTGACAAATTCAACCTTAGAGAGGTACACAATTGAGCAGCGCGTTAAGATTGTTGAAGCCTTTTACGAAAATGTGCGTTCAATTCAAAATACATTTTGTGCACTTTATGATTTTTTTGGTAAGCATAATCGACCAAATGTGTTCACAATCGGTAGAATTGTGCACAAACTTCAGCAAACCGGGTCTGTAGGAAATGTCGAATCACCTGTGCATGCTCGCCTAGTTCGTTCTGCGGAAAACACATCTGTTGTTCGCAATAGTGAACAATTGTTTGTTTCAGACATAATTGTTTTAGATCCTCTATTATAATACAAAATATTAAGGTAATTCTCGGAAAACTTTTTCTTTTATTTACAATTAATATCGTGCATTTCGGTTGGATCATCCTTTATTATTCGGCTGCTTTGTAGTTAATATGAATAAATCCATGGAAAAAAATCTAACATACATGGATATTCGCTTCAGAGTTACATATAAGATACGTTCTGTCAGATTTAAGAACAAAATAACATAGATTGTTATGAAACAGTTGATGACAACTTTTTGATTGGTAGCACTTTCATTCTCCACGAAAAGACAAGATAAATTCGATAAAAAATTTCTTATGCTGACGTAGCAAGTCTAGTAATAGAATGAATTATATTGACGATAACATGTCAAATCAGGAAATATTAGATATTTATTTCCAAGCTATAGATGCTTTGGAAAAATGTAGAACAAAGTACGACAAGCTAAAAATACTGGGAGACATGCTCAAACATGTTATCCAATACGACAATTTGTAGATTAATATTATGCATTGGAATGCTCAGGGCATAACAACAGCTGCTGCTATATTATAATTGGAACAAGTTTTGAATCAGAACAAATAAATTAAACTTTACTCTAGCTAAAACACAAATTTGGACTAATTAATTATAAAGTTTATCGAGGGGATAGGCCGACACACGGTGGGGGAGTATTGATAGCAATAAGAAATATAATTCCTCATTAACGTATCCATAAATTCTCAACAATCAACATGGAAAATATCTCAATTGATTTTAATATTAATAATTATTAACCATTAACTGTAAGATTTTCATTTGTTTATTGTACTAAATATACAAATACTTTTATTGGCGACATTTACATTATTACTAGAGGTACTGTGGACTATTTTTCTTGTGACCTTAATGCGCACCACACCAGCTGTGGCTGCCAACAAAATAATGTAGTCGGTAACAGTCTTTATAATCACCAACTAAATTTTAATGACTATATTCACTCCTCGAGCAATTTTACACGGTTTAGCCAATCTCCATCCCACACGCAACCGTCAGTCATTGACATACTCCTTACCAACTCTAATTTACATATTTCTCAAACAGTAACACATCCAGAGCTATTAATTTCCGACCACGTCACGATCACATGCAAAGTATTTGGTTCCATAATTGAAAAAATCTCTGATGGTTCTACATATTTAATATGGCAAACTGGAAAGATATTGCAAAATGTATTGATAATGAGGTAAAAAATGAAAGCTTAATAAATACGATCATAAATTACACAAATGTTGAACAAATGCTTTCCAGGGTCACAACATTCTTCAAGAAGCCTCTAAAAAGATTTCTGTAACTAACAGACAGCAAAGACAAAGAAAATTATCTCAAAATAGTTTATTTTTAATTAGCCAAAGAAATAGATACAGAAGAAAGCTTTAGAGAACTAAAAGAATATTTGTGCAAGTTTTTATAAACATCGTACAGCAGTTTTTGAGAAAATCGCCAAAACATCGAAAATCGTTAAAGCTATTTCACGGTTTTTGACGTTTTGGCGATTTTGCCGTCACTTTTGGTTTATTTATTACGATTTTATGTTTTATTATATTTTTTAAATATATTTATTATTCTCAATTAAAAGAAACATTTTTTAAGGATATTAATAAAAAATATTATTTTTTTTTTTTTTATTTTCCATTTTTTTATTTTAAATTCTCAGTTCCCAAAACCCTGGTTCAAAAAATGCGTTTTCGTTGCTATTTCTTTGACGCTATCTTGGCACCCGTAAAACATTATCAGTAATCGCAATAACAGCTGGCAACAATGTATAAAAAAATACTAACTGGTAGCAAAAAATTCTGGATGTTAACCAAGGCTGCGAAAGTTAAAAAATCAATGTTATGAAGTTTGTCAAAAGATGGCGCTAAAATATTTAACAACAAAGAAAACGCTAATGTTATTGCAGAAGTTTTTGAGGACTACCACAAAATTTAATGTCACCAATTGGCAATAATGTGAGAAATTATATAGCATGGCCTAAACAACAAGAAATACCTAATACTATTTAATAATCCTTAATTACAGTTGATCAAATAAGATCTTATGTTATGAAGATGAAAAATTCAAAAGTCCCTGGATTCGATTGCATACATGCTCTTATTTTGAAAAATATATCAGATAACTTCTTTAGCCAAATTATGAAAATGTTTAACTTGTGTCTGGAAAATGCATACTTTCCACAGCTTTTTAAAACAGCAAAAGTTATACCGATATTAAAATCAGGAAAAGACAGTAAATCGCCAAACAGTTATCGCCCAATCAGCATGTTATAGACTAAATGAATTTACCGAATACAACAATGTACTACAAAAAGATCAATTTAGCTTTCGACAGGACCACTCTACCAAGTACGAAGGATTGCCAATTTGATAACTAAAAATAAGCAAGAACGGAAAAGTACGTGAACTATTTGCCTAGACATAGAAAAAGTTGTTCGACGGACTTTTTTATAAACTTAATGTGTTAGGCTACGAAGTTTATTTGCAAAAGATTATTCAGTGTTTCTTAAGTTACAGGCACTTTATTGTAAATGAACACTCAAATGTATAGCTCAAAAAGATCAGATAACAGCACTGTATGCGGACGATACTGAAAACGAATGAAAAGTGCTCTCTTAAATGCCTAAATACTTTACCAAATGGAAAATTAAAATAAAAAACCCAGGCCATCATTTTCCCTTTCAATAAATCGTCTAAAAGAACTCCTAGCTTTCCGCTGACAATGGATGGTGTAAAAATACCAATTATGAAAACAATTAAATATCGAGGCATTGTCATTGACATGAAATTGACATTTAAACATCTTATTCTTCAGTCGTGCGATAAAGCTATTAAATGTTGTCGAGAATTATTTTCCTTGCTAAATCGTAAATCAATTCTAAATCATAAAAATAAAATATTGCTGTACAAAATATCTATCCGTCCAATAATGACTTATGGGTGCCAAATTTGGTCGAAAATATATGCTAAAACATATATTAGAAAAATGCAAATAATTCAAAATAACAACCTAAAAATTATATTGTAACTTACCTAGGCGGTTTACAACTAGCAGACTTCGCCAAAACTTTAATGAGGTTATGTTCATGATGGTTGTGATTAATTTGAAGATAGAAATAAACCTTTAAATTATGAAACAATAAGAAATCTCTGACATTAACTACAGAAATGTAGTTAAATTAAGTGTTCTTGTGTTTCTTGAAGGTCAGAAGTTTTATCCTATCTTTTTCCCCTTACACTGTAATTAAAGTATTAATAAGTCATATATTTATATTTAATAATATAAGCTAATATAATGTTGCAATACCTTTTAAATAAAAACTCAAATCTTGTATATGGTATATATTCTTTATGTATTTTTATTTGTAAAGATGATAGTAAAATAAAATTTAAAAAAAAGATCTAACCAAAAATGTTCAAATTTAATGCAGAAAATTTATGATGTTGTCCCATATCGCTTACACATTAAGAAATATGCAGTAAGTTATGAATGTTATGCGTCAATCTTTTTTCAGGATACAAAGTAGTAACATTTTCCACAAAGTCCTTAAGCATACGTTCAAAAATATCTATTTGTTTTGAATGGTTGGTATTGGAAAGTAAAAGACTGTAGTAACTACCAGTGATAATAATAATCACTGTTTAAAACATATTTTAGAACGACGATGGATGTGTATGATACAAATTGTCTAAATTCAATTGCTTTCCACCTTCGCAACCCGTTTAAAAATTTGTGTTTTCTTGCGAATTCAGAAGGAATATAAGAGTACAAAAATATGAGCTTTTGCAATATTAAATTGACTTGGTTCTTGTTTAGTTTGTAAAACAAAGATACTCCGCGAATTATGGAACTCAAACTTTTTTCGTTTCTCCTAGGTCTATTAAATGCATTACATCAATAGGAAATTGGACGACCATTTTTACGTTTTGTTTTTCGAAAACTGACTTTCGCCACTACATCGCTTGTAACATAACCACTTTGTTGCAGATTTGACATTTCGTAAAAAAATATGTAAATATTAGTTTGTGTACCGCTGTAGTATAGTAGGTAACACACCCACCAACCAAGAGGTCATTGGTTCAATACCAGATCAGACCATCAGATAATTTTTTAACAGCGGATTACCTCATAGCACTGCTAGTGACTGGAAATAAGAAATTAAGCTATGGAAAACTTCTCTAGCTAATGCATATGCCATTCGGAGCCGGCGTTAAATTTTAAGTCCTTTGCAATGAGTCAAAAATAGAATCGGGTGCAGCTCATTGATTGAAAGAAGTCCCCCCTTGTGATGCCGCGGGAATTATATATATATGTAAATATTGAGTTACGTTTTCTGGCTTTTTCTCTCGAAAATATGAGCCTATTTAGAAATTCTTCAGAACTATTTAAATTATTGTATGTATATGACCCATAACAAGACACAAAATTTTCTTTGAACTCTCAAACAATGGTAAACCATCAATGCCGACATCTAAGTACAATTCTTCGTAACCCATAAGTTTTGTTTTTACGGAATCCAGGCGTCAAAAACAACTCGAAGGTTAGTTGCAGTACTATTGAGCTTGAAAACGCAATGGTGAGGGATAAAATAATACGGCTGATCCAAGTGAGGACTTCGAACTAGGACCTTATTACCATTCGAATTTGCTCACAGCAGAACAATGTATGTATGACAGTGCAACAACTTTGTGTATTTATACTAGTAGTCTTTGGTTTAACGTTCAAAGTATGCTTGTATGCATCGTTGCCAAACGTGCGGACTTGTCTGAATTTTGCAGTTTTTTGAAGCATTGAGTAGTTTTGAAGTTTTATGTTTTCTATTAATTGTGCAGATTTTGCAGTTTTAAACATTTTAATTTTTTGCTTTCAATTAATAACTGTGCTGAGGTTTACTCGTACCTCTTACATTTTACATTTCAATTTTACTGGTTTCGGTTTACAAAACTTACCCGATACGAGTGTATGTATATTTTTTTTACCTTTTTAAGTACGCGCAGTTTTTTCACTTGAAAATCAGTTTTTTTCTTTAAATTTAAAGTTTTTCTAAAAAAAATTATGTCAACACTGCTTGTATGTCAAAAGTATTTACCGAAAATGCTTAGGTCACATACGCAAATGCATAAAAGACCAATCTTTATGGATTTCTGTAGATAAAACAACTGAGTTCTACATCAAAACTTCTTTGATATCGTAAGAGAACCAGGAAATTTATGGAAAAACTAATCTCACGATCTTGACGAATATCTGTCCAGTATATTGAAGACCATCGAGACCATCGGAAATATTATTATTTTTTTTTTGTTTTTTAATAATAAATAAAATAAGTATCTTCAAAGACTTGTTTATCAAATTGTGTATTTACATACCTATGTTTTTATTAATTTTTGGCGCAGTTGATCTGTGTTTTTTCCACTAAATGCACTATATCTCCGCTTTTTCGTTCAAATAATTTCGTTGAGCGACTAGATATTAAAACTCTCGCTTTAAGTTTTTTTTCTTTCCATAAATGTACTAAAGGGTCCGCCAAATAATTTTTTTTTTTTTTGAAAATGCTATAAAAAAACATTAATAAATATTTTCTCAAATTTCTTTTTTTATTTGAAAGTACAAACCTTCCAGTTAATAATGGAATATAATTTCATTCAAATGGATGCCTCGGCTGGCCATGCAGTATCCTACACGATCGGTCCAATTTTTAAGCTCATTATCGATTGTGTGCAGCTGTATTTCACCAATGGCTTCACGGATATTGTCCTTTAAAGCGTCAATTGTCTCTGGCTTGTTGGCGTAACACTTATCTTTGAAGGCACCCTACAAATAACAGTCCAACGGTGTCAAATCGTGATCTTTAAAAACAGATCGCAAAACATCGAGTGTAGCTTCGGCTGTGTGGCACGTAGCGCCGTCCTGTTGAAACCAAATGCTGCTAATATCCTCCTCTTCAATTTTTGTGAACAAAAATTCGTTCAACATGGCCGGATAACGATCGCCATTGACTCTAACAGCCACTCCTTGCTCATTTTCGAAGAAAAATGGCCCAATTATGCCTCTGGACCAAAATCCGCACCAAACAGTGACTTGTCTTAGGTGTATCGGCTTTTTAATGTATGCTTGCGGGTTTTCTGTGTCCCAAATTTTGCTTGTTTACATACCCGCAAAGATTAAAATGAGCTTCATCTGAAAAGATGATTTTTTTCTTTTTTTCATTCTGCAACATTACCATGATTTTCAAAGAAATGTCGCAATATTTCCCAGTGCTGTTCAAGCGAATACACAACCATATTCGTTCAGCGGAAGGATAAAAATAATTGTCTTTCAAATCAGACATGAGCTAAGTGTTACCATTCACGAAATAAGCACTAGTTGAAAAAAAAAAACGTTAAATGGCGGACCTTTTATTATTCTTTTCTGGTCGCCCTTTCTTGTGTACTTATGCAATTTGAACCAACAACTTCAAAAAACCGCTATATTGATCTTTTTAACGAGTTTGAAACTAAAAAGTAGTTTTATGGTATTGTTACGTTTTTACCTTTTTAAAAACGTGTTTTTATGAGTTCGTAGATTGTAGTTAAAATAAAATAAATTTTGTGTTTGGTTTTTATTAAAATCCTTTATTCAACACAGTTATGTGCACCACTGCTTGTAATCTTTTTACAGGCAATAAGAATTTTTATTCTTAATTACTCTGTCTGTTTACAATCTTGTAAACAACAATTACTCGACAGATCTTTCTACTTAAAGATCTTCCAATCCGATCGTAGTTATAACTAGGTTCGATCACAACTTTTTCAACCAGAGGTTATCCACACTTAACTCTCTTTACTGAGTTAGCTCCAACTAAGCTGGTTTTCTACTTCACGATTCACTTCACGACTTTACTCCTTATAAACTCTCGTCACACAAACTGCACTCGCTGAGTTTACGACACATAAACTTGTTCACTGAGTTTACACCAAATAAACTGATTGCTGTTCGCATCGATGTGCTTTTTATATGGCTGAGTAAACAACACATCGAAAGTTTTCGAACCTCTCGATATTTCAGGTAGATTCTATTTCTTTCTTTTAATTTCTTTTTTAGTTCTTTTGTAGCCATGCGTATGTAAACATCTACCTTAGATTAGCCAATGGACGCGCAAGCGTCGAAGAACACTGCTTCAGGACCAGCGCTGGAATGCCATCCGGCCCAGAAGACTTATTTACGTCGAGATTTGCAAGAACATTTTTAACTGCACAGGCTCGAAAGAATATACTAGGCATAGTCACTGATACTCTTTCAAATTCGGGCAGTGGTTGAAGGCTCTCCGGCAATCTCGAATTAACTGCAAAGATTTCAGCTAGAAGGTTTGCCTTTTCAACCGGGTTAGTGAATGTTTGGTCATCCTTTATAAGGACTGGAACAGAACTAGCGTTGTTCCTCAGCCTTTTAATAAATGACCAAAAGCTCTTGCTTCTGTTCGTATAGAGTCTTTTCGCGCCTAAGCACTGCGGCACACGAAGATCTCGCCTGTTTGCGTAGGGAATCAGTATGATAACGTTTGCTATTACGCCGATTTCTGAATGCTTCCTCTTTGGATCTGATTGTAAGCATGCACGTCTGATTAAACCAAGATAATCGGGAGCTTTCTGGATGGAATGAAGTTGTCCATCCCTAGCTTTATTATATTGGCAACCATTTCAGTCATGTCATTCACGTTAGAATCAAGGAAACAAAGTTTCAAATTGAAATGCCCATAGAAATCGTTAAGCTCAGTCCAACGATCTTTCCCGTAATTAAAAACAATACGCTTCGTAGCTGTATGTGAAGCATTGTGAAGGATGGAAAACGGGAAAGAGGCAGAAATGGTACAGTGATCCGAATTTCCGAGAGGTGCAAGGACCTCAACTACATACTTTTCAGGGTGTGTAGTGAAGAAAAGGTCGAGGGTGTTATTTTGGTGCCCATCTACACACGATATGTGAGTAGGTTCATTCACTAATTGCGCAAGGTGATTGTGAGCGGCAAATAGCTCCACGTATTGGCCTGAACGGCGAAGCCAAGACGAATTATGAATATTAAAAACACCAGCAACAACAATTTCACTGTTCGGGTAATTCGCAAGGATACTCGATATGGAATCAGAAAGAGAGTCAAAGCCAGATATGGGAACCTCTCTTCCCGGGGTTGGGCTTCTATACAAGAACCCGAACATTTACGTCAGTGATACAAAATGCTCTTTTGGTGGTACAAAAGCCTAGATTAAGCGAAAATTATTAGAAAAAGAAAACACAATCTTGACGAAATTTTAGATGCTCAATTTTAGATGAAGAAATTAATAACCAATCGCAATCAATGTTGTCTATACCAGTGATAGACGAAATTAGTAAAATTGATTCACAAAAGAGGCGGACAAAGTCTAATAAAACCGAGTGTAAGAAATGTGGCCGCAAAAACCATGAGGAAAACGACATAAACTGTCCTGTCCGAAGTATAAAGTGCAACAAATGTTTCCGTATTGGCCATTACGCTCGTAAATGCCGAACGAATATTAAACGGCAAAACATTCGTAGATTTCTATCCGAAACAGCGCCTTACTATAATTCGATCTGTATATGATGAAAATGTTGAGCTTACGAAAGACGACGAATTCTGATTAGAGATACTAACTGATAACGAATCTGAAGATATTCTGGTATGCCAGATTGAAGGCGAAGCGATATCATTGATTGTAGATTCAGAATCTCGGTTTAATCTGTTGAGTCAAACCGATTCAACTTTTGCATCGATGTTTAATAATCGAGAAAAATCAGTAAGTCAGTTCAGGGCATACGGTTTTGAAGAGTTACTTTAAGTTATCTGTCTCTTTATAGCTCCGATTTCCACTAGGAAGAACACTGAAATAATCCATACATTTTATGTAATTTAAAATGGCCGACAATCGCTGCTACGACGAGAAACTACTATAAAACTAAACGTTTTACGACTTGGTTTAAACGTTAATCGCATTAACGAAATTAAAACATTTCCTAAGTCAAAAAGTTTGTTAGTAAAATTTCCATTGACCCCAAAGTTGTACCAGTTTACCAATCAGTGCGGCGTGTTCCGTTTGCTCTAGAAGAAAGAGTAAAGAAAAAACTGAATGATAAAGTTATTGAACCAGTAGTTGGTTCAAATTCTTGGATTTCACGAATAGTACTGGCATTTAAAGAAAACGCCGACATCAGATTGTGCATAGATATGCGTAGAGAAAACAAGGCCACATTACGGGAAAATTATCCATTACCCTCGTTTGACAACTTCATGACCAAATTGAGTGGTCATAATGTCGAGATAATAATGTTTACTTGAATGTAGAGAAATTCGTGTGGAAAACACTAAATATTAAATATCTTGATCACAGTATATGATAATAAAAGCATGGAAGTCGATCCGGAAAAAGTTTAGATAATATTATCATTTAGAGGTCCCAAAAATAAAGAAGAGATACGAAGTTTTCTTGGACTTGTCACATATGTAGGTAAATTTATTCCCAACTTAACCAATCATACCGAACCATTAAGACGTCTACTTAAAAAAGATAGCTAGTCTGTTTGGGTTGCGGAGAAAAAATTTGCTTTCGAAAAATTACAAGTTTAGTTGACAGAAATACCAAAATTGTCTTATTTTGATCCGAAACAAAAAACCCGTTTTATTGCTGATGTTCACCCTGTTGCCATGGAAACTGTGCTACTGCAAGTTTAGCAGGACGATATTATATTATTTGCAAGCAAGATTCTATCCGATGTGGAAAAGAGATACTTTCAAACAGAAAAGGAAAGCCTTTCTTTGGTGTGGGCAGTTGAAAGGTTTTGTTATTATTTAGTAGGTCTCGAGTATGAACTAGTAACAGACCATAAGCCGCTAGAAGCAATTTTCAAACCTACATCGAAACCACCTGTTTGAATTGAAAAATGGCTTTTACGTCTTCAACCGTTTAAATTAAAAGTCATATACAGACTAAAGGAAAAAAAATATTGCGGATTCATTATCCAGACGATGACATTATCCAGATTCAGGAGATAGTTGATGCAATAACATGCATTAATAGCGATTCATGGAGTGCTGCTTTGACAAACAGTTTATACACGTTCCGTTTTGAGTTGTCGGCAGTTCGCAATATTATACTGCGTGGGACTCGTTTAGTCATTCCAAAATCCCTTTGACTAAAGGTCCTCGAACTGGCTATTAGGGCCATCCGGGAGAATCTGCTATGAAACGTAGATTAAGGTTGAAAGTTTGGTGGCCTCTAATGGTTCGTGAATAAGAAAATTTTGTAAACGCCTGTAGAGGTTGTCTTTTAGTATCAGCCATCAAACCCTGCACCTATTTATAAACATCTGTTCCCATTAATATTAAGCTCTTGAAGTGGTCGGACGTGTTTTCTGCTCGTTCTGTATATTTTTACCTATTTTTATTATTTGTGAACATTTTTATTCTGACATTATTCTGCCAAATATCCGATTTAAATTACTTGTTATATCAATCTGTGAAATTATTGATTTACAAAGCAACAATAAACGATACAAAACAATTAATAATACATAATTTAATACAATCAATATTCTTTACAATAATAATTTAAAAATATCTTTGTGCTTATCTTATAACATTGAAAACAAAATATAAACAATTATAATAACAATAAACAAATAAATTAAATAAACAATAAATAAAATAATCAATAAATTTTTTGTGCCAATAAAATCTTTAATAAATAGCAAAATGTTGAATAAACCTTACAGATATATATATATATATATATATATATATATATATATATATATATATATATATATATATATATATATATATATATATATATAAATTTATCATCTTTTTCTTTTTATACATAAACATTAACAATAATATACAACAGTAATATAACACCATTAAAAACAACAACAATCAATTTTAAAATATTTTAAGAGATCATCAAGTGTAATTACATTAACAATAACAACAAATAGAAAACAAACAAAATCTAAAAGCACTGAAGAAATTGAAAAAAATAACAAAAAGTCAATTTGCAGTGTATAAACAAATAAATAAACAACAGCTGTTTTGTATTTCAAATAAACATAGCTATTTTTTAATTTAAGTGGTGCCATCTTGCGGTTTATAGTTTATTTGCTGTTACCCAACAAACATTTTTTGAATTTTTCATTTATTTCTGTTTAATTTTAAAATTTTGTTTTTTTGTCGCCATGACAATGATAACGGGGCAAATTGTTTGAAAAAAAAATTGCACGGTTACTTCAGATCATGAGAGATTTGTGATATGTTGGTTATGGTTTATGCCACTTCAAATATTCCGGCCTTCCGGTTTTAGTTGCCGAATCTATTTTTAAACTTAATGGTCTACACTGGTGCTGTACTGGTTGCAGAAATATAGGCGTCGATTTTTACAAATTCTTTCAAAGTACTAGAAAAATTCTTTTAGAAAGTCAGGATAAACTATCCGATTTATCTAAAAGTGTAACTTAGTACGGGAATTTGTTTGGGAGTTGCAAATCATTGGACGCACTTAATTCTCCCCCACAACCATCACCTAAACGCCGAAAGTCTGCCAGAAATTCAAATAAAGCTGTTCCCCCTAGGATAAGTGGCGAATCAATCTCTACTTCTGATTCATCTAATTCAAAGCAGAATGTTCGTGATAACTTCTACTTTAAATTCTACTCTAAATTTGCAAACACCACCCAATATCGTGTCTTCAAAAGATTTTACGGATATATCTGAAATTTCTGTTCAGCAAAATGCTTTACCCAGTAAAAGTCTTTCCTAGTCTAATTCTGCTCATATGGAACATACTACTACACCATCTACATCTTCACAAGATAATCAAACTTTTCATCTTAAAGTTATACCACCACAAAAATCTATTTTTATATCCCGATTTGTATTCGATACTTCTCCTTTTTTACTCCGAATGTATATGTGAAAAAGTTTACGTATTCTGAACGAAGAAATGTTACATCATTTAAAATTACTGTTCCTTTTGATCTCTTGATATAATTCTTGATCCATCATTTTGGCCTGTAAATACTTTCGTTCGTGAGTACATTATTAAGGACAATCAAACTTCAAATAATGTCGTACGACTTTCATCGAGGGATAACACTGTTCCAAAAAACTAAATTTGTTTATTGTTAACCCGATAAATATCGCGTACCAAAATGTACGTGATCTTAATACTAAATTGACCACGCTTTACGCCGGCAGTTTTGATTTTTCTTATCACGTCATTGCTTTTTCTGAGACCTGGTTAAATGAAAGAAAGAACATTTACAATTTCGAAATATTATGCTCAATACCAAATTTTTAGATTTGATCGACAACATAAATCTGGAGGTGGTGTTCTCATTGCAGTTCTTGACTGCTTTTCTTCTGAAGTAATTAATTTTCAATCCAGGAATGATACTGAACTTATTGCTGTAAAAATAAAACTTTATGCTGTCCATCTATATATTACTTGTTCTTATATACCTTCTAATTCACCTGTCGAAGTATACAACAATCACATCACTGCTATTAAAAATCTTATTGATTTATCTAACACTTCGGGGGCGTTGGGGCTTTTTCAAATTAATCACGTTGCTAATGCATCTGGTAAGCTACTTGACCTTGCATTTGTTAATATGCCATCGGATATAAACCTTCAGAGCTTACATCCTATTACCTATAAGATCCTCACCATCCCACATTACAGTTGGATGTTTTTCCTATACTAATATCTCTCCATTGGAATCACATGTTAATTTACACAACAAGGTTTTTTGCTTTTCTCGTGCAAATTACACAAAATTCAATCAATTATTATCGAATGTTGACTGGAATTTTATTTTATCTGGAAATAATCTTGATTCTATGCTTTCCAACGTATATGCTGGCTTACATCACTGCATTTTCGAGGCGGTTCCCAAAATAAGGGTACGCAAGAATAATGGTCCTCCATGGGGTAACTATTATTAACATAAAGAATAGAAAGAATAAACTTTTCAAGAAATATAAGTTATCCGGCTCTTTATTGGATTTCAAAAATTACTGTTTAATAAGGTCTAATTACATTGCTGCAAACAAATTAGCATATAATTGTTATTTATCGAGAATGAAAATTAAATTGAAGACTAATCCGAAAGCTTTTTATAATTTTATTAATTCTAAACGTCGAGCTAGTGCTTATCCTACTAATTTAAAATTCGGCTCATGTTATGCTGATGATGATACATCTATAAGCAACTTATTCGCGGATTTTTTTGCTACAACATATTCGGATAAAATATTTGATAATCGAACCTCATATCCTTATAATATATCTCTTTCAGCGGGAACAAGCTTTTCGTTTATTTCTGCAGAAACCGTATTATCAAACTTAATGTCCCTTCAGAATTCATCTGTTCCTGGTCCTGATGGCATACCAAATTGTATTCTTTAAAATTGCTCTGGTCATCTTTATGAACTATTATTTTCAACAAATCTATTAAATTGGGCTTTTTGCCACGCATTTGGAAACAATCATTCATTATTCCATTGTTTTAATCCGGAAGTAAACTTGATGTGTCGAACTATAGAGGAATTGCTAAACTGAATGCAATCCCTAAACTTTTTGAAAAGATTTTAACTGACAATTTATATCATCAAATCTCATCACTTTTATCTCCATTCCAACATGGTTTCCGGAAATTACGTTCAACGGCTACTAACATTTTGGAACAACAACTAAAATTAATGATGGTTTTATTGATACAAACAAGCTGATGTAATCTATACTGATTTTAGTAGAGCGTTTGATAGAGTCAATCATGATATTCTACTTTACAAGTTATCACGCATGGGATTTAGTGATAATGCGATTCGCTGGCTTAAATCGTACCTTTTATGCAGAACCCAACAAGTAAAATTCAAAAATGCTATATCTAAATCTATTAATGTTCCCTCTGGAGTGCCTCAAGGCAGTCATCTTAGTCCGGTATTATTTACATTATTTATAAACGATCTTCCAAGCGTTATTTTTCATTCTAATATCCTGATGTATGCTGATGATGTTAAAATATTTAATTCCTTTAATGATTTTACTAATCAATCATCTTTACAAACTGATATTAATTATTTCACTGAATGGTGTAATTTTTTTTACTGGATTTAAATATTAAAAAATGCAAACATATGTCGTTTTTTCCGTTCTTCGAAACTTGATACCAACTATTATTTTAATGAAAATGTTCTGAATAAAGTAGTTAACATTATGGA
Source organism: Wohlfahrtia magnifica (assembly GCA_023159175.1). Taxonomy (NCBI): domain Eukaryota; kingdom Metazoa; phylum Arthropoda; class Insecta; order Diptera; family Sarcophagidae; genus Wohlfahrtia; species Wohlfahrtia magnifica. The sequence continues at coordinate 1,028,923 of JAKWBJ010000165.1, read as the reverse complement.
TCTTGGAATTTTGTTGGATCATAAATTAACATTTTATGATCATATTTCAATGATGGTGAATAAAGCTAATGGTGTACTCGGATTTATGAAACGATGGTCGAAAGAATTTTCCGATCCTTATGTAACGAAACTTCTATTTACATCTTTAGTTCGTCCAATCCTTGAATACGGATCTATTATATTCAATAATTACAGTAACAAAATTGAATCGGTGCAAAAACAGTTTCTTCTATTTTGCTTGAGAGGACTTGGATGGAACTCGTATGTACTTCCTGCAAATGAAAGCAGGCTCGCACTTATTAAATTACCTACTTTGAAAAGCCGACGAACTATGCTGAGTATTTCCTTTCTGTGGAGTTTAATTCAAGGTAACATTGATTCGGAGTTCCTAATAAGTCGTATAATGCTCAATGTTCCTACTAGACCAACCCGCAACTTTCAACTATTAACCTTGAAGTATTATCGATCAGTCTATGCGAAAAACGACTCCTTTCGTCAGATATGCTTCAAATTTAATAATTTTTATCACCTAATTGATTTCTGTGATTCTATTGATGTTGTAAAGAAAAAAATTATTTTATATATGAATTAATGTTTTTGTATTTTCTATACTTGCTTTTTTTACCTTAGTCTGTAAGGAAATGTAGTCCATAGACCTCATTTAAATAAATAAAATAAAAAAAAATAGACCCTCGATTATTCTAGACCATGATTTTGCATAGAAATTACTGTGTTTATAATGAACACGATTACAGCGAACATATTTTATCGGACCCAATAGAAAAACCAATGTTTATAACGAACTAGAAAAATTTAATTTCATATTAAAACATACATTAGATCTAAAAGTTTACAAACACGTCTATTAATTATATCATAAAATCGCAGATGACAACTCGCAAACTTGTTGAATTTATCAGAAAAATGCAGGGTCAACACTTAAGACTAACAAAATTAATCACCTGCTTTATATGTATGCAAAGGACAATTAGTGCTTTAGAAAAGTAAAAATGTTATAGCGAACTAAATTATGCGGTCCCATCAAGTTCGTTATAACCGCTTTCCGCTGTATTATGAAAGTCAATTAAAGAGAGAATTTGATAAAATTTTCCCCGGACTATTGCAAGGAAATTATGGTTTAAAATGTAAGTTAACAACAAGAACATTTATTTTTATTTCTGCTGTTCTGCATATTTTGTATTTTTGTGAGTGCAACGAACTAAAATTTGAATGAACTCGAATTATGCTCAGCATGGTAAATTGTCGTATAATGTGAAACCACTAAACTTTGCTTATCCAAATATTACCTTGCTTCTTTGAATTGATTTTTTTTATAATAAAAATATTTTTTCATTATTGTATTTTTAGTTGTAAGCAAAACTTGTAATTATTTTATTTTTACTTATAATACCATTTAAAAAAAAATAAAGTCAGTTCTTTTGTAACTCAACAAGAAATATACCGTTTTTTCTTTTAACTGGCGCCCAAATAAAATTCCTTTTTTTATCCTCATAAGTAAGGATAACCGGTAAAAAAGAAAAAAATCCTCATAAGTAAGGATAATTTGTGAAAAAATCCTCATAAATAAGGATAATTTGTGTAAAAACGCCTCGTAAATAAGGACAATTTTTAATAAAAACCCTCATATGTAAGGACTAATAATAAAAATAATACAAATTAAAAGTGAAAAATAGTTATGGAAGTTAATAATAAAAAGTGAAAAACAAATTAATAAATTAAATCGGTGAAAAAAGAAACCATTAAGAAAAGACAAAATAAAAAACAATTAAAGGAAACAAATTAAAATAAAAACAATTAAACAATACTGATAACAAAAAAGAAAAAACACAAAGAAGGCCAATTAAAATAAAAACATCCGTAAACTGGTGAAAAAAGGAAAGTTCGTCACGATCAACAGAATTTCAAGACGAGATCATCCCTATGGCATCCCCAATTTGGAAAATTTTACTGTAAGCCAAACAATTATAATTTTAATAATTAATAGAAAGAAATCTAAATTAGAAGAAATTTTAATCAAAACTTTTTATTAAAAAATTTTTATTGAATAAGTAATATTAAAATTTAAGAGAAAAAGTAAATAGAGTATCAATAAAAAAGTTTGTTGTTGTTAAAAAAGTATATGAATAAAAAATATTGTAAGAATAAACAAGGAAATACTCGTAAATAACATACATTTTAAATACAAATTTGTTCACTAATTTGAAAAATTAATATTTAAACTTAAAAAAGCAATAAAAACCTTTGTACGACCGGCAGTTTTAAGCCAACAAAATAATCCTTCAATAGGTAATCCACCTGTCCCTGCAGATTTAATGAAGATCAGTTTAATCAGCTGCAGACAAATTTGTTAGGTTCCTTAAGACAATTGTTTCTGACTGAGGGTAAAACTTTAGTTAACAATATCATTAATCCTTCGCAAGAATTTGCAAATCTACCTGACCAAACAATCGACGCACGGTATAATAATAATTTAGAAGACTTGGAAAAATTGCCCGATGTAGTAAAGAGCTTGAGAGAGTTCTCAGGCAAACACACCGAATTCAACTCATGAAAAAAGAGTGTAGAAAGGGTACTGAGTCTCTATGACAGGTCTAAAGGAACGCCTAAATTTTATGCCATCATCCTTACAATAAGAAATAAAATAGTCGGCGAAGCTGATGCGGCTTTAGAAGCATATAATACACCACTGGAATGGAGAGCTATTGCGGCATGCTTGACTCATCATTATGGGGACCAGAGGGACTTAAAAACTCTGGAATACCAATTACTTTCATTGGCTCAAGGCAATTTGTCAGTTAATGACTTCTACCAATCGGTTTACTCTCATTTACCTCTTATTCTTAATAAAATTTCGTGTATGGAGGCTAGTAATGAGTCAATTAAATTACTGACTTAATCCTATAGAGAGAAAGCCTTGGACACATTCATTAAGGGTCTCAAAGGCGACCTCCCGAGATTACTTGTAGTTCTCGAACCTAAGGACCTACCTCACGCATTGTATCTCTGCCAAAAACTAGATAACCAGACGAATCGAAACGTTTTTTCAGGGCATACGTAAAAAATTCAGCACCATTACCTAAAAGACATGTAATGCACCAATTATCAAGACCATTTGGCATATTTCACACAATACCCACAAAAACCTCAATTTGTGACCAATTTTATGCAACGGCAACAAGCGGGATTTAACCAAGGACACTATCATCAAAACCCACCCAAGCCTATGCCATGCCCCGAACCAATGGATGCGAACCTAAGAACAAAACAGGTAAACTGTATGAACAGACCAGTTGAAGATAGGAAATGGGAAACACCTCCATCAAATCAATATGGACCTAACATACACGTCGAAGGTAACAGGAGAAATCCGTACAACCACTGACACACCTGTCTACAGTAAATCTATCCAATGCATCTAAAGGATGAAATAAATTCACAAATAGAGAAATTGCTTAACGACGGTATAATAAGATCTTCAAGATCGCCATACAATTCTCCTGTATGGATGGTCCCAAAAAAAAACTCGACCAATCTAATAAAAGGAAATACAGAATGGTGATAGACTGTCGGAAACTTAATTTAGTCACAATTGCGGATAGATACCCAATACCGGAAATAAATGAGGTATTGTCGCAGTTGGGAAAGAATAAATACTTTTCAGTTATAGATCTAAAAAGTGGTTTCCACCAGATTCCTTTAAAGGAATCTGATATCGAGAAAACCGCATTTTCCGTCAATAATGGTAAATATGAATTTACTCGTTTGCCATTCTGTTTGAAAAATGCACCTTCTATTTTCCAACGAACGTTGGATGACACTTTAAGAGAACACATCGGATAACGGTGCTTCGTCTATATAGATGACATAATCATATTTAGCAAAGATAAAAAAAGTCTTTTACAATACATAGAAATAGTTTTTAAAACACTTCGCGACGCAAACCTGAAGGTACAAGTCGATAAATGAAAAATAACGTTGAATTCCTTGGTTTTATCGTATCTGAGAATGGCATAATGACGAATCCGCCAAAAGTAGAAGCCATCACAAAATTTCCTACACCGAAAACGTTAAAATATTTAAGATCCCTTCTTGGACTTTCCGGCTATTATAGACGCTTTGTCAGGGATTACGCAAAATTAGCGAAACCCCTGACAACTCTTTTAAGGGGGAGGGAGGACAAGTGTCCAAAAATATTTCAAAGAAAACGCCAATAAAACTAAACAGCGATGCGATAGAGGCATTTGGCAAAATCAAAACAGCACTCACAGAAGAAGTAATGCGAAATTATCCGGACTTTACAAAAGAATTCCAGTTGACAACAGATGCGGCAGAATATGCTATAGGAGCTGTTCTATTACACCACTAATGAGAAGGAAATGTTAGCGATTATATGGGCTCTCAATTCCTTAAGAAATTTTCTCTATGGTGCAGCCAAAGTGAAAATATTCACAGATCACCAGCCGCTAAGTAGCAAAAACAATAACAAAAAAATGAAACGGTGGAAAGCCATCCTCGAAGAGCACAACTACGAATTACATTACAAAACTCCTCAAATCAATTCAATAACTGCTACGGTCCATAATGATAATAACTCATCCCATCATCTTATCCCAATAGCCAACGCACCAATAAACGTATTTAAAAATAAAATTCTTTTTAAAATTAGGCCCAAAATCATCATACGAATTCCAGAGTATATTTCCTACCTTTCACAGGCATACTTTTTATGAAACTGATTACACAAAAGAGAAATTAAAAGCAATTTTAAAAAAATATCTAAATACTTCAGTTATAAATGGATTGAATACGACAGAATCTATCCTCGGAAAAATACAAGAAATATACCCCGAAAATTTTTCTAATTACCGCACCAGGTTTGCTTGAAAGTTTATTACTGACTTGGTAAACGAAGCAGATCAATGCCGCAATGCCGTTGAAAACAAAAGTCAACTAATCGAGAGAGTTTATTTCCCAGGAATGAATGCTAAAATAAAGAAAATAGTCAAACAATGTAAAATTTGCAAAGAACAGAAATACGAGCGACATCCTGTTAAACTGTTGCTTAACGAAACACCAATTCCTGAATATCCTGGACACATAGTCCACCTCGACATTTACCTTACTAACCAAAACGTTGTGTTAACAGCCATAGACAAATTCTCTAAGTATGCGGCAGCAAAAATCATCAAATCTAGATCAACGCAAGATATCAAAGAACCGTTGCGTGAAATATTGGTGAGTTTGGGACCTCCCGAGAAAATAGTTATTGACAACGAAAAATCACTGGGATCCGCGCCGATAAAACATATGTTGGAGAATTAATTTGAGATCAGGCTATTCAAGGCTCCACCATACACTAGTAGCGTCAACGGACAGATTGAGAGATTCCGCTCTACGCTCTCCGAGATAATGCATTGCGTGAAAGCTGAAAGCATCCACAATTCATTTAAGGAGTTGCTTTAAATATCCATTAGCAGATATAATTATTCGGTGCATTCCGCTACAGGAAAAAGGCCTGTAGATGCATTTTTTGGAAGGGTGAAACCAGAAAATCTCATGGAGGAAAGAAAAAAACATATGGAGAAACTAAAAGAAAAGCAAACGGCGGACTTGGCATTTCATAATAAAAAACGAACACATCCTAAACAATATTCCCCTGGAGACACAGTTTATGTAAATACTAATAAAAGATTAGGAACCAAGTTGTCACCTAGATATAAAGAAGAAAAAGTTGCAGAAAATTTCAATAACACCATAAAAACTGTTTCAGGACGAATAGTTCACAAGACCTTAATAAGAACGTAATTTATTTTTCTTCTCTTTTTGCTTACAGATTTTTTCTGCAAATTATTAATGCTGAAATACAGATCTTCAATTACTCTAATTCTGAGATCGTGACGTTTCAAACAGGACGAGCCCTAATACAGAACGGAACCTTTAATCTGATTCACGTCATAGACATCGAGACTTACGAACGGGAACTACAGCTCATTCGTGATCATATCAATTTCGAAATAGAGAAATCAAATTCCTTAATGCCATTTCTTCAGCATGGGATATTGGAAGAAAAAAAACTTATGGACCGCATTCGAACTTTTAAAAAGACTATAAGATCCATAAATGAAATTGGCACCGTATGGAAATGGATTGCAGGTTCACCAGATCGTACGGGCTTGGAAATTTTGACGGATAAGATAAATGACAACTTATGACAGAGAGAAAACCAAATTGTAATAAATAGACTCTTTGAACGAAAATTAAACGAATTGACAAATTTGACAACCGGAATAGTCAATTACTTACAAAAAAATGACAAAGAAGATACCGCAGCCTTAAAATTTAAATTTGAATTGCAGATACTTAAAGAGGAAGTGTCTAATATAGAGCAGGCGTTATTATGGTCAAAAGGAGGTATCATAAATTCTTTCCTGTTCTCTCACGATGAAATGGATATGCTAAATGAGTTGATAGTAGAGCAAAATTTTCCTTATAATAATTTAGAACAATGTTTAAAATTTGCCGATATTAAAGTTGCCTCAAATAATTCTATTTTGTTATATGTAATAAACTTACCTGTAGTTAATAAACATTTTTGTGGAACTATGCTTATCAACCCAATAAAAATAAAAGACAATATTATTAAGTTAGAATATGAAACTATAATGTCCTGCAAGGATAGAATATTTGGAATAGGAAAACCATGCAAAAACTATGATGATTTAAATTTGTGCAAGGAGGAAAGTATCAAGGATATAACAGATTCAGATTGCATTCCAAATATTCTTAAGAGTACCCCTTCCATTTGTAAAAACAGCAATAATTTAGATATTCCTTCTCTGGAGATAATCCAGGATGGTTATCTTGTTGTTTAATCAGTACACAGAATAAATACTTGTAAACAATAATCATATAGACATGAATGGCACCTTCGTACTATCCTAAGTTCATTAAATTCTAACCACTATTTTGAAGAATCTATATCCCTCCAAGTTATTAAAGAACTGCATCTGAATAATAGTAAAACAATCCAATTGATCAAGAAAGAGAGCAATGCAACCTTATGGGAAAGCTCAGTGGCTCTGATTATATGTGTGATAGCTATAATAAAAATAGTTCTGAAATGTTTCAAAAAAAGGAAGTACGAATTTAAGTCTGTTAAAGTTAACGTTCAACCAATATGTTCAGAAATGGAAAAAACGGAATATAATAATGCAGGAAATTGCCAATCAAGTTTCTCTGCAAACGGCTAACAACAGAGTTAACAACAAGAACATTTCTTTTTATTTTATTTCTGCTGTTCTGCATATTTTATATTTTTGTGAGTGCAACGAACTAAAAGTTGGTGAACTCGAATTATGCTTAGCATGGTAAAATGTCGTAACATTAATAATATGAAACCACTAAACTTTGCTTCTCCAAATATTACCTTGCTTCTTTGAATTTATTTTTTTTATAATAAAAATATTTTTTTATTATTGTATTTTTAGTTTTAAGCAAAATTTGTAATTATATTATGTTTATCATATATCATAAAAAAATAAAGTCAGTTCTTTTGTAACTCAACAAGAAACATACATTTTTTCTTTTAACTTGTATTTGCATTTAAACTTGTGTAACTGTAAAAAAAAAACCCGATAGAATACCACGTGGAAAGTTAAGGAGCTCTATCTTTTACAGTTACCAAATACACCGTAATTACTGCTTACTTTGTATGAATGGACTAAATATAAACCCAAAATTCTTCTTTTACACCTTTTTATTAGCCCTCAAAGAGCAGCATTTGAAAATGAAGCTTTAAAAAATTATGTGTGATTTAAAAAATAAATCACTAGGGTTGCCCGTTTTCTCCCGGTTTTAACCCCCCCTAGCTCCAATTTTGAAAAAAAAACATAGCCTATTGGACTTTTATTAGCTGGATAAAAATAAATAAAATGAAAAATAGAAAATAAAAATAATTTGAGCCTTTTATGCAGTATGCAAAATCCGAATTCGTTCAATATTAAAAATTTATTTACTTGAATTTCGTTTTTTTTTTTTTTTTTGTAAAATTTTAAATTAACATGCATATTTTATGTTTTAAGAACTAAACCTCTATTAAAAATCGTATAAAAAGATAATTTATAATAATTTGCACTTTATTTAAGAAATTATGCTCATAAAAAATGGTTTTTGAAGAAGTGTAAGAATATGGATTATACATCCATTCTTCGGCTTAGGCATTCATTCAAAAGAAATGATTTGTTTGAAAGATTTTGAAATAAGGATGAAAAGACAAGACAAATTGTCTTGTTGGTTTCTCGTTTCAGAATTTCAAAAGTACACGGACGGACAGAAGTAGGATATATTGAGATGATCTATCGAAATGCGCTTAAAAGGCTTTGAAACCATGCATTGCCTAAATTATTTTGCACATAAAAATAGATGGACAGACAGAAGAAATACGCTCTAAATCACTGTGTTGCTTAGGATTTCATTCAAAAGAAATAAGGATGAAGAGGCAAGATAAGCAGCTCAATTTTGAATAAGAATTCTCTGAGAATTTTTTCCATATTCCCTGTTCTCTTATTCTAAAAGAAATATTCTCGTGAAATGTTTGTCTTTTCGACTGTCCCCAGTGAAAGTAGTAGAAATTACGAAAGTCAACTAACTGGAGAATGTGATGACAAATTTTGCGAATAAGTTCCCTTGAATATTACAAGGCAGTTGTCCTAAAAATGAAAGTAATTGAATTTGTCCTTATAAAAGAACCTGGCTTAACGCACCCAAAATTCCCCTGGAGTCTTTGTAAAAACCACATGTTAGTTAAAATCTTTGCCTAAAGTACAAAAAGAACCTAACTGCCAAAAAACTGAAATTTGAGTTTTTGATTGATAATTATACAGCGAATTAAAACAAACGTATTAAAAAATTGTTAGCCTTCTATTTACAAAAACACCGACATATCAAAATATTAGTAGAAGAAAAGTAGTTTTAAATAAATATTGTTTTCCATATTTCTATGGAGTTAATTTTATAACTTAATGTGCACCTTAATAATAAAAAAACCAAGTCGAAAGTTTGGGGGCTATATTTTCTATAAATTACCAAGATACACCGAAACAACTATTTGTATTTTGGAGATGGACTATAAACACAAAATTCTACTTTTATCCCTTAATTGGTCACTAAAAGTGCACCTTTTGAACATATACGTTTGAAAAACACCTTTTGGTGGTTGATGAACGTTAATAAACTCAGAAATCTGCTTTAAAAAGAAAAAAAAATTAGAAGAAAATTCACTAGTTTTGCTCGTTGTTTCCTGATTTTTAACTCTCCCAGGTCTAATTTTGAAAAACACCTTATTGGACTTTCGTTAGCTGGTTTTGTATTCAACAAAATCACCTTAATATTTTTTACAAAAAAAAAATAAAAATAGGTGGTTCGCGTCAAGAATGATATAACGAAGATTACTGCATCAAGTAAACAAATTTAAACTTTCTGCGCATGTTGGAAATGTGACGTCATGCAACGTGCATTCCTATTGGTTAATAATTTTTAGTTTTCAATTTATTTATTATTATACATTCCCTACCAATGGACCCCCTAACACAATTTTTTCAAAAGGTTATAGCTTCTGCACAAAAAATGTTACGAAGTTAATTTTTATTTTTTTTTTGAAGGTAATTTAGTTGTTATTGAACACTACAAAAATTGTTTCATTATATACACTGGTTTTGTTTTTATAAAAAAAATTGTAAATTAAGTAAAAAATGCCTTCAATATTTGCGTCACATGAATAGGACACTACTATAAAAAAAAACAGTTTATGCATTATTTGCAATAAAATTTTTAATTTTATTAAAATTTTATGAATATTTTTACATGTTAGTTAAAGCCTTTTCAATAATGCGTAGAGCCTCCATTTTTACATATTGTTTCGTAAATTCGACTGGGAACAGAATCATACAATGATTTTATGTAATCGAGCGACACGGTCGACCATGCTACTTTTATTTATGCCTTCAATAAGTCCCTCTTTTGTAGTATATGGCTTTCCAGAAGCATACACTTTACGAGCTAGCTATCCCCAAACATTGTCAATGATGTTAAGGTCCGGCGAGTAAGGGGGCCAATAGAGCGCATTAACATTTTGATCCAGTAGCCATGACTTTACCACCAGTGCAGTATGGATTGACTCATTGTCATGCTGTAATGTCCACTTTAAGCCTCCAAAAATGTTCTGAAAGTGAGTAAGAGTTTCTTGTAGCACTCCAATATAGCAATTACTGTTCATGGAGGTGGATACAAATTTCAGCTCGCAGGTCCCATAAGAGGATATGACTCCCCACACCATAACCCCTCCCACTCTGCTATGCAAACGATCCAATTCATGCTCCTCTTTTTGGAGATCGTGAAAATAATAACTGAATACATCAGGGCCTTCTAAATTAAGTTTTTTTCATCTGAAAAAACGACATTGTGCCACTCGTTATTCCACGTCATGTGAGTTCGACAAAAACCCAAGCTCATATTTTTTCGAGCATCGTTAAGTGATGGTTTTTTCTTAAGTTTTAATCATTTCAGATATTCAGCCTTAGAAATTACACGCTGCACTACTATTCTTACGCTTGCCGAAAAACCAGTTTCAGCTTTAATTTGTGTTGACGAGTCGTGAGAATTTGATGCTGCTCTGAGAATAGCACGTTTATCAGTTGCCGAAAGTACACTTTAAGTACGGCCTTTCATATTTTTCCCGTAGCTTGACCCACTCCGTAAAAATTTAGATACCACATTTCGGCTTCTTTTGATTCGTTTAGCAATTTTGTGGATCGATTGTCCAGATTCCTTATAAATTTCAATTTTTAGTTCTCAGCCTCTGTTAAAGTTTTTTCAGGCCCATTTCAAAAAAAATAAAAAATAATTAAAATAACTCCATTTGTCTTAAACACTTGGTTTTCTAATTGCACTTATTCACTTGCTTAAGAAAACTAAAGTAATGCGAGGGGTCCTAATAAAGTAACACAAAAAATTTAGACAATTTTGTTCAGTCACAAAACAAAATATGAAAAAAATTATAACGGGACTTTTCCAGAAAACAAATTGGATCTCAGAGCAAATAAACATAAACATCTTTAAACCACAAAACAAACCACCGGTAATTGTTTGCGCATATAGGAGAGAATTGCAGTTGGACAAAATACAAGGGGGGTTCTATTTATGTGGCGTGGAGTGTGGATGAAAATAACAGTGGGGCAATTTATTAATTTTGCTCTACAAATTATTTTGACCCAGTAACCTCACTCATAAGTACATTATACACCTAAAATATATTTTTTTTTGATATAGCATTGCTTCAATGGTCTTTAAATACTTTTGCAAATATAATTTGCTAATTTTTATTGAATAAATGCACAATAAATAAATAAATGTATACAAAAAACATTTATTACCAAATAATTTGAGTGATATAATACATTTTCCCACTGTTATGTTTACATATATTTTTTTAGAGTTGCCAATTCGCACATAATACGCACATTTTTCCTAAGAAATTGTAATTTTTACATATAAAACTAACTTGGCAACTTTTGCAAAGTAAACGCTACGTCTTCTAACGAGACACTATGCAAGTCGTAAACTCTTATCATTCTTGGTTCGCATTTCCATATATAAGGACTACATATCAATGGTGTTCACTTCATAGAACAATTTTTCGCGTTCAATTCACACGTATTCTTACGCTCTTGCTTTAGTCGTCAATGAGACACCGACGAAAGCACATGTGCAGAGAATGTACGCATATCTTTTAGGCACAGAAAAATATATTGAAAAATCCTTACGATCTTGCATTTAGTTGTCACTAGAGTTGGGTTCTTCAGCTCTTATCAGTGATCGCTCTTTTTAGTTCAGCTCATTTAAATGAACTAGGTCGTTAACTTAGTTCAGTAGTTCAATACTCAGTTAATTTCACATAAATTATTATTATTTCGTTGAAAATTTTAATTTTCAAATATTTCGCTTTGTGGACGTTTTTCAATTATAAACATTGAATATTTTGACATACATAACTATAAATATATTATGCGTTTTGCAGCATGCTTTTTGCAATAAGATATAATTTAACGATTTCCTTGGATTATTCTTTTTAATAAGTCTGCTGCGCAAGAAAAATTTCGACAGCATTTGAACGCAAAAAAGTAATCAGCCGGAGACACAATGTATACATGGCCACAACCGTTGCCACAGCCTACTTTGACTGATCAATTAATTAATTAATTTTTCAAAAATTGCAAACATATAGTGCATATGTAAATAGCATTTTTTTGCAGCTAATTTTTAAAATAACATTTTTTTCCGGTTATTTTTAAGGGTATTTTTTTAAATTTTAATAATTAAGAATTTGCAATAACATGCTATTGCAGCTACATTTTAAAAGGTAATTTGCCGCAAAATTTACACTAGCAAATGTACACTAGCATTTCAGGCAGTTTTTTTATTTCATTGCCGGGGTTTTAACTGATTTTTGCATAAATGTCATTGAATTCAGTGAGGCTCAAAATTAATGTGAAGTTATTCTTTGTACGAATTCGTTTTTCCATTTTTTAAATTATTTTGACCGTTAGAAAAATTAAAGTCAGCAAGACAAAAGACATATTTTCTATAAAAAAAAAAAGAGAAAACAGAGCAAAAGCAATTGTGTTCGTGTTATAACTTTTTCATACGAGTTTTCAATTGTTTATTTATTTACCATTTCTACCATACCAGTTTTTACCATTTCTGATTCGTAATTTTGTACTCTATCGATCTGTTTTAACAAAGTCCCGGCACAAGAAATTTTTCATTCGAAAATAACCAAAAAAACTGTAATGACTCATGAAATATTTCCTATATTCGAAGTTTGTTTAGCTATATCTTCTAAACTATAGTTTTTTAGAAAATAGTTTATGGCATTTCTGATTCGTATTTTGACAGTCTATCGGTCTATATTAACAGAGTCCCGGCACAACAAATCTTTCATACAAAATATCCCAAAAAATAGTTGAAAAATATGAAATTTCTTACTTAAGAAAAGTTTGTTCACCTATATCTCCTAAACTAAACTGACTTATGTCATTTTTAAATCTTTTTCAAGTACCCTATTGATCCCCATATCAAAAGTTTCGGCGCAAGTCTTACTTTTATTATTAGAAGTCTGTCCATTTTTAAACAAACTTTGAAGGGCTGTAACTTTTTTATTTCAAAAAAGATTTTAATGACATTCGAAAAATTTGGCTTATTACATCTACAATTTTTGCGTTCTAACATTATTAATTAATTGTCTAAAAAGGTCACGTTTTTTGTCATTTTATTGTTTACATTTTGTTTTTCTTGGAATAACTGTAAATTAAAAAGTTTGCACGATCTAAAGAAAATCATGAACGAAAAAGAACCATGTGCGAAAAAGAAACATGGAAGAACAAACGACCGAACTAACTACGGAGCTAAAGACTCATTGTAATGACCGACTCTCTTAGCTCTCTTGTGTGAGTAGTTCAATTGTACTAGATCGTTCGCGAACTACCCAAGTCTAGTTGTCACTGACACAGCGAGAAATGCACATGTGCAGCGGATGCTTGTTGATTTTTTTTAATTTTTTTAAATTTTTTTAATTTTGTTGTTGATTTGTTTTCCTAATTTTTTTAAAAGTTCAACTTTCAATCAACTGCGAAAGTAATTTTCATTTTCTCACTAACACAATTACATTATTACTTTTGCACATGCCTGCTATATATACATATGTATGTAACTCATTAACAAAAAACTGTAATTTTAATATATATATGTAATTTTAATATTTTATATATATATATATATATATATATATATATATATATATATATATATATATATATATATATATATATATATATATATATATTTTAATATTCAAATTAAGGTTTAATGAAAAAAAAACAAATAATTTTACATCTGTGGGAGTTGTTCAATAGGTGTAGTAAATTTGAAGTCTTCTGGAAATAGTTTCACTGCTTCTGGATACATTAGCTTATACGACTGCCTTATTGTCACATCTGCAACTCCAGCAATGTCTCCAATTTCTTTTTGGCTGCGCTTGTGTTCAGATGCCTTTAAGAAACAAAGATATTATGTAAAATATTGGTGTGTTAGAAAAATGCAAGGGTGTTTTAAATAAATTTTTATTGTATATTATTAAATGCCAAATTATTGTTATTTTTGCTACCAGTTTATAATGTTTAATTTACATATTATTTCCAAAACCTATTTTTATTAATTTTCAATTAAGATATGTATTTAGTTTTTCAGTTAATTATACTAGACGATAATTAAAAGTATAAATTAGTAGGCAAGCCGTGTCGCTACCGTACTTTAAAATATGCTGTGGTTTTAATAAAATGCAACCCAAGTTGAGTTTTTAAGTTAGCACAACGACGGAAATTTTAGGAAATCTGCTAAAAAAAAAGTGGAATTGATCCTCTTTTAACTTGCTTGTGTTCAGTTATAATTTTATGTAGGCATAGATTTAATACAATGTATTTGATTTTAAAACTGAATTGTCGAGTGAGAAATATCCCTTAATCCAACATACATCATAAAACTTTGTATTACGACATGCAGAACAATATGTGATAAAAATAAAAATTTATGTATAGAAATTTGAAAGTCGTATGCCTATTATAATTTTTATAATTTTTTTTTTTTAACAGTTTGATTTTTCATATTACCAGAGTTGTATTTTTATAAGAGCACAAGAAAAAAAATTAGGGAATTGAAATTTTGTTTACATCAATTTACTCTTTTTTTTTCTTTTACAGCCTGGCCCACAGTGTCGAAAAAAATAATACGAATTCACTTACTTTCTTTCGTAACAGCGGCCCACTATCTTACGATTTATCATTAGCTTGGCTTTACGTTTCAAACGTACTCTAAATAAACAAACTTTTATTTTTGAAATACGTTACTATTTTATATTTTAACATTAATTTTGAACATACTTCGATATAACGAAAAACTCAATATAACGATTTTTTTTTCGAAATAAAAAAACCTCTTTATTAAAAAAATGTTCATATACTGTTAACAGTAACACTGTACGATACTGTTTTTAACAGTAAGCGACAGAATTGTCGATTTTGCTATTTAGTAACTTTTATTTACGATATTCGATATAGGTTTGTCGTAAGCTAACGACAAAAATTTTGGTGTTGTGTATTTCATCGAAAAATCGTAAAATTTGTCGTAAAGTTACTTTTGTTCTTCGGCTGTGGCGCTGCTTTTTTTAAAGCATTGGTAGCCGTAAAAAATAAAACAAATTATTATTATTATTATTATTTTTTTTTTTTTTTTTTTTGAAGCATTAGTAGCCGTAAAGAATAAAAGAAATTGTAGACACAAATAAATTAATAAACAAACATTATATTCAATATACTACCTTGATCAAAAAGTTTCCGGAATAGCCCCTGTGTGGGGTGTTCCATCGTTCCGATTACAATTTTTTTTTTTTTTTTTTTTTTTGTTAGGTTGGTACATCTGTTGTTGATATTCTCGCTAAATCTTGGCGTCATAGCTTGACATTTGCGATGGTAGTATCGTGTGCACAATTGCTAAAACAATTTTCTACACCTCTAAAAAAAATGTGAATCAAATAATCGTTACTGCAAACGACAAAAAATATCGACTTCTTTTGCGATTGTCGTATCGTTAAAATTTATTGAATCGCACTACAGGTCACTCAACAAGCTCGTAGAATGACACATAGATGGCGCTACTAGAATTTAATATGATTTTAATTTAGTACTAACCTTCAAGCGATACGTGTATAAATTTGACGGCAATCTGACTATTGATTCGTGAGTTATTGAAGCAACTTTTGTTATTGAAAAAATTTGAAAAAAAGTGAATTTCGAGTTTTGATAAAGCATTGCTTAAAAAAATACAGTGGAAACCAAACAATGGTTTCCAGCACAAATGATGCAGAGCGCAGTGGACGCCCAAATGAGGCTGTTATTGCAGAAAACATCAAAAAAATCCACAAATTGGTTATGAACGATCGCAAATTGAAGGTGCACGAGCTAGCTAACATTGTAAAGATATCGGATGGTAGTGTTTTACCATTGTACACGAAAATTTGGGTATGCGAAAGCTCTGTTCAAAGTGGTGCTAAGTGGCTCACAAATCGATGAAAATGATAGCAAAATTGAATGGATTGGGCTTCGAAAGATGCTTGCTGAAAGGAAATTTAATTTCCATCATTAAATAATCGCTGAAACTGAGGCTTTTTTTTGACGAGAAAGAGAAATCGTATTATAAAAGTGGTATCGAAAAGTTGGAA
Source organism: Wohlfahrtia magnifica (assembly GCA_023159175.1). Classification (NCBI taxonomy): domain Eukaryota; kingdom Metazoa; phylum Arthropoda; class Insecta; order Diptera; family Sarcophagidae; genus Wohlfahrtia; species Wohlfahrtia magnifica. The sequence goes on along the minus strand of JAKWBJ010000165.1, from coordinate 1,012,575 downwards.
AATCACTATACTCGTTGTATTGCCCTCGTAAGCAACTATGTTTTATAATAAAATCGAGTTTTGTCAATTTTTTTTTTTTTTATTTTCTTACTTATCCTACTGACTTATTGAGTGACCTGTTAGCTATAACTAAGAAATTCTGAGGTATAAGACTTCTATTTAGCTAAGTATTTAGTCAGAAACCAAATTTTCTATTGTATATCAAGTGCGTTTTTATTTTCAGCGCCATGACCATATTAGTTACAAATTTACACTTTATACTACAACTTCGTCTGTTTACCCATCGTTCAACCAATTGTGAAAGTATTAACAAAATTAATTGAAAACTGATTTATACTATTTTCCCATTTTTCTTGACATTTTGTTTTATGAAGTTAATCGATTTGGCAATTAAAACATTCATTTATATGTAAGTCAAATATTAAAATAAAGAACTATCTGAAAAACAACTACAACTGGTACAAATGACCTTCCTGGTTTGTAATGACTTGCTAAACTTCTTGTCATTAAATTTATTAAACATTGAATTATATTTTGAATGCGTAGCATACTATACCCTTAAAAAGAATGGACGTGTTTAAAATTTAGTAGTTGTTGTTAATCGAATAATCATTTAGTTTATAACATCCCTACGGGATTTTTTTGCATAGTTGATCTTTTATGTAGTTTTGTAAAGCATTATAAAAGGAATAAACAAACTTTACTTTTCTGCCCTTGTGTAACTTTCACCCAGTACGCACGCGTTTTATTTTGCAAGAATAACAGCTTATGGGCCTTTTGCACACAATTATAAAAAAAATTAATTCGTCTACGGAAAATAACTTTTTTTTTAATTTTATTTATTTACTCTATGAATTCAAAATTCTTGCAGACTATTTACATTCATATTTATAAAAGAATTAGCATATACAAATATATACATACAAAATTGGTAAACAAATAAATTTAATTGTTTAAGGCAAATAAAATGTTACATTTAATCATATTGTTACGTTTTTACCTTTTTAAAAACGTGTATTTATGAGTTCGTAGATTGTAGTTAAAATAAAATAAATCTTGTGTTTAATTTTTAATTAAAATCCTTTGTTAACACAGTTTTGTGCACCACTGCTTGTAACCTTTTCACAAGCAATAACAATTTCTATTCTTAATCACCCCGTCTGTTTACAATTTTGTAAGCGATTACTCGACAAATCTTTCTACCTAAAGATCTTCCAACTTGATCGTAGTTATAACTTAGGTTCGATCTCAACCTCTTCAACCTGATTTTAACCACACTAAACTCTCTTAACACTGAGTTCAAACCAATAACCCGTTCGCTGAGTTTACACCAAATAAACTCTATTCGCTGAGTTTACCACACATAAACTGATTGTTGTTCGCATCGATGTGCTTTTTATATGGCTGAGTAAACAACACTTCGAAAGCTCTCGAACCTCTCGATCATTCAGGTAGATTGCATTTCTTTCTTTTTAGTTCTTATGTAGCCATGCGAATATATACATCTACTACTTTCAGCTCTTAGTATTTTTTGTTGCTTGTTATTGTCTGTTACTTGTTGTCTTTGCTGTTAGTTTTTGTTGTTTCCGCTTTATTTTTTTACTTTATCTCTACTAATATTTGTTGTTATCGATTTGATTTGTAAACAGCACGTATTAGTTGTTCTTGCAGTTTTTGTTTATTTATTTTAGCGATGTAATAAACGCAGAGGTGCCCAACCTGATTTTTATAACATTATTATGCTCCATTATGCTTTTAATGAAATGCTGCTGATATAGGCCCTTCAGCAGAACAATGACCTGAAGTATACGGCAAATTTGTAAAAAAGTGGCTTCTGGAAAACAGCATTAATCTGATGAGTGGCCTGATCTCAATCCCATTGAGAGCCTTCGTACAGATATAAAAAAGGGTGTATCTCAAATACAGCCAACCACTAATAAAGCACTTTTCAATAGTAGTAATACTCATAACCAGTTACTAGCTAATGTTATGAGGTGATACCGCTGTGGAAAAACTTTTTTCTTTTTTAAGATGGTCTGGCCTGGTATTGAACCGACGACCTTCTGGTTGGTAGGCGGGTGTCTTACCTACCATACCACAGCGGCACATTGATTTTAAAATGTGTGAAATGTTAGAAGAAATGCGCCATGTGATACTTTTTGATATAAAACATTACAAGAAGCTGCAAAAGCATGCTGAAAAGTTTAAAACTATAAGAATAGAATCTTGTGAGTGAACGCCGAGCCCAGAAATCAAATATTTTCAAGATTATTTTGATATCAAAGAGGCACCTCGCTACTACTGGGGCAATAAACATTAACCATATAGTAATATAAAGAATTAAGGAGGATGAAAAAAGGTAAAAATATGAGAAAAATTACCATTACAATTCCAATGGACATCTTTTATCCGCCGAAAATTAACCACATTAGCCGTTACGTTTCACTTTTCAGGTTCGTAGTCTTAGCCGTTAATCAATGGCTAATATTAAAATTTACCAAATAATAAAAATTTACTAAAAATTCGTTCTACAGCTTTATTTAAAACTATCTTCACTCATCCGGAGTTTCCCGGGAATCTATATACATACAGTGGTGGAAGGAATAATAGGGACACATCAAAATTTTCTTAAATTAATATTTTCTAAAATTTTTATTTATCATTAAAAAAATCAAATCATTGTTATTGTAAGAAGTTGATACAGACGATTTTCCATCCCACCCAAATAAATTAATCTTCGTTTCTTCAGACCATTTCAGGTTGTTCTAGTTATTTGGCATAAATGATAGTCACCATATTATTTCTTCCACCACTGTATATTATAAATGAGATTAGCGTTTGCTTTAGTCACGATCCTATCAGTTTTTGTGCCACCTATGTGCTTTTATAAGGAAAATGCAAAGACGACATTTGAAGTCGTTGATGACTGTAAGTAATCAAAAAATTGCTTTAAAACAAAAAATATGTGTAATTTCAGACAAAAAATCAAAACTAGGTGATTTTTCATTGAAAAAAATATATATATTTCTTAATTTTATTCGCATACTTTTAAATTAGCCAATTTAATAAATTTGCTATTATAGACGACAACTAATTTGGCCCGTTTTCCGCCCGATCCAACTTTGGAAGACAGTATATATCGTTAGCCGGATCTTCTTCTGTCATGCAAATTTCAACAAAATTGGTTTAGTCGTTTTCGATTGATTCCAAAATAAACTTACAAATTAATAATATACGTCTGTACATACATATTTAATTATATGAATATGGTTTTGAAAAATGTATAAGACTGAAAATTATGTACATTTATGTATTTTATTTCAATTCTTGTTTAAATTTATGTTCAATAGTTTAACTTCGGTACTGATCAAAGAGCTTTGAAAATTATAAATATCTACCTTATTATCAATTTATGTCTATAGCGCTATGTTAACCATATGTGACGTCCAATATCCAAAACATATGTATTATAGCATTGCATGAAACTTAATAATGATGATCATGAAAACTTCATCATAATTTTTTTATTCATTTCGTTTCTATTCAATACAGATGAATAACTGTGAAAAGATAGTTAAGAGACAAATTCAAATATACAAGAGTATACTAACATTTACAAATGTGACACAGAACATGTCGTAAACAAATATCGATAAAGTTAGTGAAAAACAATATGCCCATGATGCAATTATAAGGTGGTCTTATTTTACCAAAACAATAACAGCTGATACACAACTGTCTGTACTCTAAAGTCAAAAAGTTGTTTTTTTCTTTTCGTTTGGCGCTTATTGCAATTTGAATGTGATTAAATTACACTACATTTTTTTGACAGATCATTATTTTTGTTTACCACAGCATTGCATTTTTGTGACAGCAGAGTAATGCGTTGATACAGTGTTGTATTCAAAATTAAAATGAGTTTACCTCTTTATTGCATCATGAATATGCCTTTAAAGATCAGTGTTGTCAGATGTAGGAGAAAGGAAAATCATTTAAGAAATAATTAAAGCGTACACAATGATTAGATGATTTTACCAAATTAGCAACATTGCTATTGCATATTAAGAAGTTGAAATGAGAGCGAGGACTACGAAATAAAAATCGTTTCAATAAAAGGTCTATTTGTGTTAACGAAGTGAAACAAAATATTCTCACTCATCGTATGAATAAAGCAACAGTTTGTTTGGTGTTCTGATTTTTATTCGAAACATGTGAATATGTTCATTGATGACTATTGATGACTCTTTAATATGTATGTTTAAGAACTATTAAAAAAAAATAGTTTTTTTAGCCGAAAAAATAGTTTTTTTAGCCGAAAACAATTTTTTTTTATTTTTTTTTTTTTTTGAACATGATTTAGCTTTACGTCATTTTAAAATCTGGTCACACTGGGGAGACCAGATCATTATTTGTTAATAAAATAGATGTTAAAAAACAATTCTTGTTATACGATTTTAAGTAGGGAGATTTTATTACTTGAATCAAATAAAAAAACGGCACTTAAAGCATATTGTTTTGTAGAAAACTATTAAAATTCGCGTAAATAAATTTTTTTAGGTTGTTGAATAAGGATTTCACATAATGTACAATGTCATATGAAATATATTATCAAAATAAACAAAAAATGTTAACTTTAAGCTTTTGCGAACAAAATATATCTTAGCGTTTTCAGCTATCAAATACTAAATAAGTAACGTTAATTACGCTATGTGTGAACACCAAATACGATAGCGTATTCTCAATTAAAAGGTATGTCTGAACATGATATAAGATTAAAACAAAAAATTTAAAGTTTTTAAACATTAAAATTTGTATATTTACTTTAAATCCAAAAACAGCTTGGGTCCGATGTCAAATGAAAATTTATTCGAACGAAAGGCAGTCACTCACTTTTTTTCGTAACAGCGCCTCACTGTTACGAATACAAATCAAACATAATTCAAATTAAAAAACTGGATTGCAATATCCTAATTCTACAAACAAATCACCAATATACAAAAAAAGCGCTTAAATGTAGAAATTGTACAATGAAAAATGTGACTGTGGTATCACTGGAACTTTACAGTTAAAAATGTAAACAAACTAAAATACAACAATATTAAGAGTCCGTATTCATACACCCTTAAAATATATTGGCCTTTAATCCGCTATTATTAAAAAAATATGATTAAAACTCCCTCTTTTATTTGTTTGAACAAATAACGCTTATCGTTTTTTAAATCGCGTATAAAATATATAATTTTTAATTATTTATTTTATTAAAAAATGGCTTTTGAAAAGATGTACGAATATAGATTTTTATACTGTAGATAAATTAATAAACAAATAACTTATAAAATAATTTTTGCTTCCTTTATGCGGTCGTGGCTACAAACTGAAGCTTTTTCAGGAACCACATACCTAGCAACGAAGTCAGCTCCAAGAAAAGCCTACCAGAGCGCTCCAGTATGCATTTAATAACACAAACGGCAGTAAAAAACAAGTGAGTGACTCTGACATTTGTGATCGTACAAACATATGTAAGAAAAATGACATAGTGGCCGGAATGTTGTATTGAAATGCTTACGTTATTGTTCACATAGATTTTCATTTGATTAGAGAGTATTAGTGTGCTGCAAATGAGCTGTTTGTCGTTCGAAACGATAACGATTCGATGTATGATGAAATTATATAAGGTGAAGTTGTTAGTCCGGCTGATTGCATTTTTTGTGTTCATATGCTATCAAAGGTTTTTCTTGCATAGCAGAAACTTACTAAATAGAACAATCCAAGGATATCGTTAAAATGTGTCTTAGTGTAGAAAACATGCTTCAAAATGCATTAAATAATAATAATAATAATAACAATAATAATAATAATAATATATATATATATATATATATATATATATATATATATATATATATATATTATTATTATACTCATAATATATATATATATATATATATATATATTATTATACTCATAATATATATATATATATATATATATATATATATATATATATATATATATAATGAGTATTATGAGTATTATTATTATGAGTATTATGAGTATTATTATGAGTATTATGAGTATTATTATGAGTATTATAAGTATTATTATGAGTATTATGAGTATAATTATGAGTATTATTATGAGTATTATGAGTATTATTTATATTATATTTATATTATATATATATATATATATATATATATATATATATGTATGTATATATATATATATATATATATATATATATATATATATATGTATGTTTAAATATCTAATGCTTGTAATTGAAAAACATCCAGAAAACAAAATATTTTAAATTTTCACCAAAATAAAATATTTCTAATTGCAAGCAGTAACTGTATACAAGTTTTGTTTACGTTTTTATATTACAATTTTTTGACATTTGCAATACAATATACAAAAAATTACTTGTAGTTGTACAGATAACTTCACCTTATCTAATTTCACCATGGTTATCGTAAAAATTGTTTGTATAAATATTTTTTATAAACAAACTAATTTTTTTAAACTAATAATTTATTACCGCCCGATGGCGAATACCGCGTACATTGGCATTTCACTGTTATCTTTTAATTAAGAACTTGCCAAGGTGAATTGAATAAGGTGGTGCTGCCATTTCGGCGGTTTTTTTTTTTTTTTTTAAATAGTGATTGATGATTGCCAAAAGTTTTGTTTATGTTTACAATTGAATATGCAATTTAGAAAAGGGCACATATCGCACATTTTTGCAAATGCGTTTTTTCGTATCAATGAGTCCCAAATTCTTCCCTGCACCTACTACGCTTGAAAAACTATCATCCATAGCATTCTTTCTACCTTAGACGTCATGGGAGATAGATCACAATTCTAAGAAATGTGCCCTTTTCGAAATTATTGCACCGCTTTTTTTGTTTAACGCGCAAAGCCGTTATTTTCTTCTTCTTCCTTATCGAGCTTATAGAGACAAAGTACCTATTAATTATCTGAAAACGGCAGATATTGCAAAACTCAAGCAATATATACTGACAGAATTTTATGAGGAAATACAGCAATGGCCAACTACAAATGAAAAAGAGCTTCCTGAACAAGATTTTTGATAAGAGTATTTCTTTTTAGTGAAAGTACTGCCTGTAATTTTTTGATACCTAAAATAAAATTTTCTGCATATTATTGTTTTTTTTTTTTTTTGGTTGTTTTGTAGACTCGTTATCATAAATTTCGAAAAGGGCACATCTCACTAATTTTAAATATATAAACAAATATATATAATAAAGTCAATATCCAAATATTTCTGTAATTTTCGGTTACAAATTAGCCCCAAAATATAATCCGTATAAAATTTTTTGAACTATTACACTTCATTAAAAAATAATTCGCTTTTTTTATTTCCTGTAAACTTTAAATGTGCCCTTTTCGAAATTGCACATTCAATTGTTGTTGCTTGGTTGTTTACGTTAGATTAAAAATTAAAAATTTGTAATTTATTTTAGAATTTACATTAAATAAAATGAAAAAATTAATATATATTTGGCAGCTAAAACCCATACAACCTTCACTAATAATATCTTTAGTATTGGAGCCATCCAACCTTCACTTACAATGTTTGTACCATCGCACCCACACAACCTGTGGTTACAATGTGTGAGACAGACATAGGCCAACGCTGTGTAAATTTAAATCACACTTAAATTGTCAGTGGTCTCCTATCGAACATGTCTGTCGTAAAATTTCTATTAAGCTGTTATATTCAATAACTATAATATCCTGTAAGGGTCTGCTGAAGTGACCATTAGCTCAGGGCATGTGATGCCATCAATAATTAGGCACAAAGTATACTAGGCGCTATCATTTAACCTGTTGTGAAGTTAATAAAAACCATTTTCATCCAAATTTATTTACGTTTTATTTATTTATTTATGTTTGAAAAAGTAAGTTAATAAAACTGTACCAAAAACACTTTTGAATATTTTCTTCACTTTTTTAATATTCTTACGCTATCCACTCACTGGTCAATCGTTTTAGTTTTCTTCAACCACGCCTGCGGTGTATACTCTACCGAATTTATTTACCGTTTGGGCCATGAGTTAACTAACTATTAATAAAATACCAGCTCCCGTATGCTTAAAATCTGCATGAATTTTATCGGAAATACGATGATGCGTCTAAATAATTACGGCTAGTGTTAAGTAATTGCTTCTGATATAACTCCATTGTGTATTCTTTCAAGCTGTAATAAATACAATAACATCAGGTCAAAATTGTTTTAATTTGGTTTTAATAAATTTACCTTGTGTTTGTTTCCAATGTTAAATATTACACACAATTTCATATATTATCACCTCCGCACTTATAACATCCACAGGTTTATGGCAAGTTTTATGAAAAAAGCTTAACACGATAAAATGCTTTTATTTCAAAAAAATAATTTTTTTGTAAAAATTTTAAAAATAAGTGTCATTATACAAAAACCTTTCATTTCTGTCATATATTTTGACATTCATAGTCACGCCAAAAAGCAACAAAATCTATGTTGTTCTTGTTAAAAAATAGTTGTTGTAATGGCAACTCCACCTTATTGAATTCGCTTTGGAACTTGCTTTAAAAATGTTTTAATATTTTTTTCTTGTTTTTAATTTGATTTAACAAATTCTTTATGTTATTCTTTAACAAATAATCTCTTCGACGCGTCAGATTGCGATCTCGATCACTAAAGAACTCTTGATTTGTAATTTTGTAGTTATATTAAAGTCAATAGAAATGTTGATTTTTTAATGATCTTTATAATTGTATAAATAATATCCGTGAAGAAATAACAATACGAGTAAAATTTATTTATTTTATTCTATAACATTAGCTTCCAATATGATTGAAACTATTACAGAAACAGTAAGACCAGAGACTAAAACAAGTGCCTCTGTATATAATATTTATTAAATAAATAAAATTTACCTGTGAAGCCATGTATATAGCGGCAGCAGCGACTGAAATAGGAGATCTTCCTGGTACAATATCCATTTCTACAGCCTTCTTCGCAATGTGTGTAGCGGCACGTTGAACCATGTTTGGCAGATCTAAAATTTAAAATATATGTAATACCTTATGTATGTAAGAACTTCAATCTTTAATCATTATATACCAAGATTAGCACAGAACCGGGACATAAAATCGGCTGTGGTTATTAGATCGACACTTGTTTCAAGAGCTTTAAGTGTTAGTTTAAAGCATCTTCCAATCTCTTTTTTACTTATTTTGCTAACAGCGCAAATTTCTTTAAACGTTCGAGGGACGCCTTCCTGGCGACATGCAATATAAAGGCAAGCTGATGCTTTGGCATCATTTGATCGCCCCTTAAGGTTTTTTCCATCATGTACCTAGAATTAAGCAAATGGCAATATGGACTAAGTTAACTTGACAAGTTGTATTGATTTATTATAGTAAAGTTTGTTATATTTTTATATTTTTTTCTTCTGAAGGCAACCACTAGATTTTTATTAAGCCTTTCAGTGGGTTTAGAAAAACAATAGACCTTTTACACGATATTTATTTATTTTAAGTAGTCTTGTTCATCAAAGTTTATCCGAAATTAGTCTAGTTTTCTCCTTTTTTCCACTATTGTATATGGAAGTGGCTTTGCCAAAAAGCTTAACTACATCAATTTCCATAGGATTTTTAAAAAGAAAAAACCGTTTCATTAGCAATTAAATTTGCTTCTTTAAAGTTCCTATACAAAATAGTGAGCGAAAACAGTTACAAAAATGTATAAAAAATATGGTAAAAAATGTGTTTGTTTGAGGTACAATAGCCCAATAGTCTACGTACAATTTTTGTTATAATAAGCTAATTTAGTTCAAATTCATTTGGACACTAAACATTTTTTATATGATTCAATTACTATTGATTTTATATTTTTTTTTTTTGCTGAATCTGTTGCTAAGTGAGCTATACCATATGTATATAGCAAAAATATATGAACTATGGCTGAAAGAAACCCAATTAGACGTGTAGTTCTCGACTAGCAGTTAATCTGAGATGTGGCAATGTGATGTTTTCTGGTACATTACATCAATTGAGGAAAAAATTGTTGGAAAAAAAGTTAATATAATAAGACAGAATTATCGCCGCAAGGGGTGGCGTGGTATAGTGGTTAGAGCGCACGCAGAACAACGCAACGACCCAGGGTCGAGCCCCAGTATAGGACATGACGAAGAAAAATTTAATTGTGGTTTCGAATGTTCAATAAAAGAGGCTTCAACTTCCATCCAGACAACTCCATCTAAAAGATTAAGTAGAAGCCCTCCTGACCTTCCCGCATACCTCTGGCGATGATAATAAAAATCAGACTAATGATCTGGAAAATCGCCATTTACTGGGGAAAAATTACAATGCTAAAGAAAAGATTAACAATTAGCAAGGATCTTCACCACTACACAAAATAATATGAAGAAAGCTACAGTGGATTATTCATCTACTTAGCTTGAAAAATCAAAATGTGTGTGAAGATAGATTTAAATTTAACTAGCAAAGACGCAAACCAGGTTTTTTAGTTCAGTAATTTTTTACGTTAACAGAGCACCGTTAACAGCTTAACAGTAACTATAAATTAAAGTAAGAGAAGTTATTGCCAAAATATATATGCCTGGAATATGGAGGAATAGCACATCCTAGTTGGAATGGTGCTCCAGACCTTCTTTCGTAGATCAGCTTTGGGGCCAAAGCTTTAAAAATTGTGGAATAGCAGAAAATGTATTTAAGAAAATTAATTTTTTTAAATTATTTTTCTCCATAGTTCATTGGTTTTCTTCATTCCATGGGAAACTCAGAGATGGCCGGAATACCACACTATATGGGGAGAGTGGACCAAGGAGTCCCTAATGAAACTGTGCTAGTGGTATTCCTGAAATAATTTTGGAACTGGAGAAATTTTAATTTAAATAATTTGTATTTTAACGCATTTTGACTGGAGAGGATGAGTGGTTATTGTGGGAAAACTAGAGATGGCCGGAATATCACACTATATAGGGATAGTGGTCCAAGGGGTTCCTAATGAAACTGTGATAGTGATATTACCGAAATAACTTTGGAAACGGAGAAATTTAATTTTGAAAAATTGCATTTTGACTGGAGAGGATGAGTGGTTATTGTGGGAAAACTATAGATGGCCGGGATATCACACTACAGTGGGAGAGTGGTCCAAGGGGTCCCTAATGAAACTGTGCTAGTGGTATTTCTGAAATAATAGGATGATAATCCGGCCATCTCTAGTTTTCCCACTATAACCACTCATCCTCTCCAGACAAAATGCAATTTTTCAAATTTAAATATCTCCGGTTCAAAAATTATTTCAGTAATACCACTAACACAGTTTCATCAGGGACCCCTTGGGCCACTCTCCTCATATAGTGTGATATTCCGGCCATCTCTAGTTTTCCCACAATAACCACTCATCCTCTCCAGTCAAAACGCGTTAAAATACAAATTTTTCGAATTTAAATTTCTCCAGTTCCAAAATTATTTCAGGAATACCACTAGCACAGTTTCATTAGGGACTCCTTGGACCACTCTCCCCATATAGTGTGATATTCCGGCCATATCTAGTTATCCCACAATAACCACTCCTCTCCAGTCAAAATGCAATTATTCAAATTTAAATTTCTGCAGTTCCAAAATTATTTCAGGAATACCACTAGCACAGTTTCATTAGGGACCCCTTGGACCACTCTCCCTATATAGTATGATATTCCGGCCATCTCTAGTTTACCCACAATAACCACTCGTCTTCTCCAGTCAAAACGGGTTAAAATACAAATTTTTCATATTTAAATTTCTCCAGTTCAAAAATTATTTCAGAAATACCACTAGCACGGTTTCGTTAGGGACCCCTTGGATCACTCTCTCCATATAGTGTGGTATTTCGGCCATTTTTGAATTTCCCATGGAATGGAGGTAACCAATGAACCACAGAGGATAATTTTAAAAAATTAATTTTCTTAAATATATTTTATGCTATCACACAATTTTTAAAGCTTTGGCTCCAAAGCTGATCTTCGAAAGAAGGTCTGGAGCACCATTTGAACTAGGATGTGCTATTTCTCCATATTTCCAGGCATATATATTTTGGCAATAATTTCTCTTACTTTAATTTATAGTTACTGTTAAGGTGTTAACAGTGTTCTGTTAACGTAAAAAATGACTGAGCTAAAAAACCTGGTTTGTGTCTTTGCTAGTTAAATTTAAATTTATCTTCACACAAATAAAATCAAATTGATTAAAGAAACTGAAACAAAGCAATGGATGCTTTGCTTTTCAACTGAAACGAAAATAGTTTGTAAAACGTCGACAATACTTAGAAAATTTTTGTTTGCAACTTACCACGGCTTATATAAGGTACTGAAAAACTTTATTTTCAAAATAAATTGAACAAGAACAACTCAATAATTCTGAACACGATTAGCAGCCTTCAATTTTAACCAACTGTAAAGAAAAAATAGGCGAACTAGGCTAAAGAAGTCACTGCCAATCATGTCTAAATACAGACAATAAAACACAATTAGTATGCATTAGTTGGAAAAAAGATACAAGAAATATATGGGACAGTAAACAAGAGGGATGTTAAAGTGGAGACAAGAATGTCGACCTTCGAGATAGCAGTCTTCAGTTCCAACGACAGGATCCAATGCAATTGTACGGTTATCGCACATTTGTCAAATATTTGACGAAAGAAATGTAACAACTATTTTATAGGAAAATTTTATAGACATTTTTCCTTTAATGTCAGCGTTTCTTAAAAAATTATTTAAATACAAATACTGATACCAAAAAATATTTAGATTTTTAAAGTACTTAATATAAAAAAAATAAATAACAAGAGAAATATTTCTATAAAATAGTGGTAACGTTTTTTTCGCCAATTATTTGACAAATGTGACCGTAGCTAAAGTCTCTGACTGCATGATGTAGGGACACGTGCGCACTATAGTCCGCACTATATACAGCAGGTATGAGTAGAATAAGCTAAATTAAATTCCTACTAATTCCAATAAACGAAATTTATTGAATAAAATATATGTTAAAATTACCTGTTTAAATAAATTATTTGCCCTGTCGACAATAGTTTTTGGTAAATTTATACGATCCGCCATCATAGATATTTCCTTAAAAGCTGATATAAGTGATCTATCAGAACTACTCATTGTTCGTCTATTCTGATATTTAGGAGAACCAAAAGCATCGAAAGACGCAGAACCAGTTCCAGGACCAATTATTGTTGACAAGTCGCCGCCACTTAAGAGCGGGTTCTCTGGACCACCGACACGACTGGGATCAACACCACTTTTTTCATTACTGAATGTTCGCCATTCTGAGCCAACATCAATCACTCTATCACCAACTACTAAGCCACATTCAGAACAAATCATATCTCCAGCTCTATAGTCTTCTATTAATGGAGCATCAGGATGAGCATAACAACATACTTTGTTAGTATCTCTGCAATTGAACACTATTTAAGTAATTTAGTTATAAAAATAATAATATAACCGTACCTTGAGGAGCTTGCCATATTTTAATATATGAATATATAACTTTTTTAATAATATTCAACTAGTGCAATATTTTTGTATTTCAACGCAAAATATGCTTAAACCAATTTATTTATTTACGTCTTCGTTGTTATGCAGTGCTGCCACATGTTATACTACACTGTAGAAAATTTTAGGTTGAAAAATTAATATTTTAGGTTGTTCTTACGGTTCAACTATAACAAACATTTGGTTAAGCTTCTTTCACAGTTGGTGGAACGGTGGGAAGACAGACGAAGCTTGATGGAGAGGGGATGAAGAACTGAAGTGTGTAGTACACAAATGCTGTATCAGATATTTTTGTTTATGTTTTGTACTTCTCGTCTCTCGGCTTTCGCTGTCATTTAAAACCTGTTATAGATGGTTTTACACTATCCTAATGAGTATAACGACATGTCAAAAAATCAAATAAAATGAAAGAGTATAATAGTGTGAAAACAATATATAATGAAATGTTAAAAAAATAGAAATTTTACAGTCGTAAGGCTCTATAAATTTTTAAATTTTTTTATATAATAAGATATTTCATTTGATCAGAGTTGTATTTTTACAAAAGCCAAGAAAGAATGTCAGGAATGGGAAACTGAAATTATTTCCATATAATTTTACTATTTCTTTCTGTTGACATAAAATTGTAAAGCAATAAAAATAACCTTGTAATTTTAAGTATTTATTTTTAATTATAAATAAATTACACATATTTGTAGTAAACATTTTTTAAAAACTGTGCACAATAGGAAAAATTTATAAAACAAAAGACCGATCGTATCAACTTTTCCATCCCTGCTGTTGTTATTGATATTGTTGTCGTCAAAGAAAATAAAAAAAAATTACTTGAATTGAATTTAAAACACAATTTTTTTCATTGACATTTTACATTTAAATTGTAAGTACTCTTAAAAGTACAAAATAATTTTTTTTTATTCTGTACAGCTCATACTACAAAGATTTCTCATATGATTCGATGTGTGATAGTGTAAAAGCACAATGTAATGAGTAAAATTTTCATTGGATTTTGTAAGATCAAAATCTTAAAACTTGTAGAATAGTGTAAAAGCACTTTAAGTAAACATGAATATGAAAGAAAGAGAAAGATTTATACATTTTTGCCTGTCTTTAAAACAACGAATATATAATATAAAAATGTTTCATTTTTGAGAAATCAAAATTTTTAACATAAACTAAAGTTGGAAAGAACCTTTCATTTGAATGAATCTTTCATTCTCTTTCAGAAAGATTAAGTGAATTAATTCATTCTTTTCGTTCAACTTTCTCAATGTCACATACCTTTCTGAATGTATTGTCTCTTCTTTGAAAAACAAAAACATTGTTGATATTACCTGAAATAACTTCCTTTTTTTTAGTGCAGAATCTAGTTTACATATTCCTATGTAAAAACACGAGCTCTTCAACCTTTTTCGACTATAAAAGTGTACGTCTGTCATTAATAATTTGACCCGTTGATGTTCGTTCGGACGAATGACAACATCCATTATGAATAAACGTTTCAGAGTATATGAGTATATTCTTGGATATACGTGCTTTCTTTCCACCATAATAGTGGGTCCTATGTTCTCTCCAAATACTCCTCATTTAGGCACCTGTGGAATTCACAGGTGTAAACAGGTAAACTGCTGTCTGGTCTTACGGTTTTATTAAAATCCAAATCCTATGCCTTCCATGTAACTGACACATTATCTATTGCCACTGTTATATCTTTAGTATTCGATAATCTTACCGTAGAAATTTTACTCCTTAAAGCTCTTATGGCATACTCATATGCGGCATCATTCTTAAAGCCTTTACGCTTAAAGCGTGCGTCTAAAATAGTACTTTCTGCATACAAAAATTTTTTCTAAACCTTCTAGGCGTGAGGATATACCCCTTTGAAGATTGGAGAGACCACCATTGTTACTTCATAAAAAGGTAATAAAATGGGTATTACCGCACAAACAGTTTCCAAATCTTCAATATACAACACCAGTTCTAGGCGGTTAAGCGAAAGTGTAGAAATAACGGCATTTTTAATTTGAAAAATTCTTTTGTAAAATTTCATATGTTAAATTCCACCTGGTCGGAACATTTTGTTTTAGCTTAAGTTATCTGTTTTTTTGCGGAAAGTAATTTACTTGACGCCTGAGAATTTTTATGGAAATATTCAACTATTCTTTTTACTTTATTAATTGTATCTGAGATTTCCACAGGTGCAGCGTGAACAATTAAATTCAAACTGTGCGCAAAGCAAGCGATTTCCCACCATTCTCCTTGACGGATTGCAGTAACCATGTTAGGGGTGTTATCACTTACAATTGCAGATACTTTGTTAGTTACACCAAAGTCAGAAATAACTTTGTTTAAAAATGTTGTTAAGTTTTCGGCCATGTGCCTACCTTCAAATTCCTCACACGAAAGCAAATATGACGCTAGTTTTGTATCGGTATTTATATAATGAGCTGTTACAAATACGTAACTAATATTTGCTCTAGATGTCCAACCGTTTTGCATTCAAATTTAAAACTTAATTGTCTATATGTTGTTGCTTTAATTCTAAGAACGTTAGGTTTATAAGGACCTTTTTAAATCTAGCCTGCTTTAAGCTTGTCAAATAACACAAAATTTGATCATTTGAAGCTATTTAGACTGTCTGGTAACTCTAGCAATCATAATTGCGTGAAGTCATGATCCAATTATAAGGTCGTCTAAGCTCTACAACAATAAAATAACAAAAAATTAATTGTCAAAAACAGCTGTCAACAAAAGGAACAAAAACATTATAAATAAATAAAAGAAAAATATTATAAATAAATAAGAGCACACACAGGCATTGTTTATTTTATTTATTTCTTTTACTTTTAATTTTCACAAATATTTTATTAATATATTTTTCAAATTTTCACAAATATGTATGTTATAATATTTTTATAATTATATTTTTCACTTTTTTTAATTCTCACAAATGTTCTTCACCAGAGTAAAAACGATAAAGCATACTAAAAATGTAAACAAAAACACACAAATATGAACAAAACATCGAAAAATGTAAACAAATTTTGACAACTGCGGAAAATATTTATATTCAAACATATGGGTAATTTGGACGACCTTATAAATAGGCTTTGCGAGAAGCTTTAATATGTACACACAAATGTACAAGAACACATACATGGGCATTTGTCACAAAAATTTTACCAAGTTCTGCACCGTTAAAAGCCGAAAGCCATATAAAAAAAAAATTAATTAATAAAGAATATACATCATTCTTAGCAGTTTTGCTCAAAACTGACCAAACAAGGTATTTTTTCGCCATTTTAAAACTGTTTGGTAGTTTGATTTGCAACAAAATGTTCTTACATTTAATACAAATTTTTGAGTTTAGTTTTATAAGAATTTGTATTAACATATATAAATGAATGAACTTTCGATTATAATAAAAAAGTGTATTTCTAAATGTTTCTTGTAGATTTTTTGAACATATTTGGTAGAATTTATTTTGTGGCATCGTTGATTCCAATCAGTCAAAAGTACGAAAATGAAAGCAAAAAGAAACATGTTAGTAAACAAAAATATGAAAGTAAAGGATGAAAGAAATACAGAGAAAATACAGAAATGTTTCATTCTTTCACTTAAAGGAATGATTCAGTTGAAGTAATTCATTCATGAACGACACAAGCCTAACATAAATCAAAAACTATTTCTTTGCTCTCTTTCTAATTTTTTGCAAATTTAAATTTTGTTTATGTTAATATATTGGAACAAAAAAAATGTTTCTCTTGCTCACTAGCTTGGTGTTTGAAAACCAGCTGGTATTTTTTTGGTCATGCCCTACTTGTCAACATGTTTTTGCTTATATTTATGTTTTCTTATTAAAAACAGATAGATAACTTTTGTGAAAATTGTACAATTTGTGAAAAAATTTTGAAATTTATATGTTTTTTCTACTGAATTTATGTATTTTTAAAATAATAATTAATAATAAATAAATAATTTCACAAAATTTTCCTCTAATTTGCTGCCGCTAAACTGCAACAATTGGCATATTTATACAATTTTTAAGAAAAGCGTCGTCAAATTGAAGCATAGGTCTCTTTTGATTTGATAGACGGGTCATCAGCATTATTTTAAATATTTTTAGATTATTATTTATCTTTTTTTTTCAATAAAAATTTAAATTAAATTCTTTTCTTGCATATTTTTGTGTTTTTATTCCCATCTATTTATATTTTTCCACTTTTGACAGCTAATTTTTTATTTCACTACGGCCACTTTTTGAAATTTATGAAGTAAAAATTGCCCCGTTGTTTTTGTAATGTTGTAGGCTGCCACCACCTTATATAATTTCATGTGTAATACCATGTAAACATACATACATACATATATATGTTTGTTGTTATTCTTTTTACATTATTCATTCGACAGCGAACGAGTGAAGACGTAGCACAAGAGCGAGAAACTGTTTATTTCATTTATTTTGTGCTGCATATTTTTTTTCTACCTACGGGTTGGAAATTCAGAATAATTTAATTGTAGCAGATTGTTTTTAAGAGAGTAAGCAGCGACGTGTTCGTATTCAACTGATAAGAATTAAACGCAAATATAATGACCGACGGGGAGGCGTCCTGCCCTAAGAAAAGTCCACGTGTAGTGACTGCGGGGGATCTACTCCCTACGTTGGAACTAAGAGAAAAGGAAGTGAGTTCCCTGAGACATGAGAACGATCGTCTCAGGAAGGCCATGGAACAGATGATGGCAAGATTCAACGTGAGATTTGGCGCTGAGAGTGGTGAAGAGGAATCCACTGAAGATTCCAACTGAAGACGTGCCTGACAAAGAGATTGCTGTGGGCAATGTAAATAAAAAGAGTGGAGGCATTAAGCCTTCGAAGGAGGCCGTGAAGACCAAGGCTGTAAGCGGGAGTAAAGCTGTGCAGAACCTAAAGACGGCAAGTATGCGCAGGAAGGTCCCGGTTTTTACCACGTACAATATCAACGTAAAGTGACTAGTGACCTCAACAAACTTCTGGGTCACAATGAATGTAACTTGAAGATTTTGGGCGCAAATGTGGCCAACATAGAAGTCTGTACCTTGGCAGACCATGAGGAGATGAGGGCGATGCTGAAAAAGAGTGATGTATCCTTCTACAGATGCTTTACTCAGTGATGCTGAGGGGCCTATCGGGCACCTTTGAGGCAGATGAAGTCGCCGAGTACCTAAAAAACTTTGGCATTAAGATGAAGATTTGAGCCTCCGGTAACTGAAGTGGATCCTCAGTCTGAGCGGAGGCTCGGACCTGAAAGCGTTCCAGTGCATTAGATACATTCTGCACTGTAGAGTGTATATTGCAAGGTCAAATAGGAAGGGGCTGACGCAGTGCTACAACTGTCAGCGATATGGACATGTGTCGACCAAATGTAACATGCGTTAAATGTGGAGGTTCCCAACTGCAATGTCGAAGGACACGCAGCAAGCTCTACTAAGTGTCCAATACACCAGGGACTTTTGAGGAAGACTACTGAGAAGAGGTCAGCTGCCAGAAATAGCAGCGTTATGGCTGCGAGGAACGCTACTCGTACTGGTGAATCGTACGCTGCTATGGCTGCGTTGTTGGAGTACCCGGGGGTCTCTTTCGGCTCTGACTAGCGGCCTTACGCTGGAAGCGGCGAGGGGACATTTTAATCTCATGGATGGAGATTGTAGAAGGTTTTTTGGAGGGGGTTTATTACACCGCTTGGACAGGATAGGAGGTTTTGCTCTTGAGTACTCCAGACTTACTACTACTGATGGGGATAAATCCCAGGTCCTCCTGGGAATGCTGTTGAGTCTTCGGAATTATTTGCACAATTAGATGTATCTTCGTGAACATCAACTCGATAGTGTCCAGGCATAAGAGACACTATCTAAACTTGTTCGTGGAGGAATATGGACCAGATGTTCTAATGGTGGCTGAACATAAGCTGTTTCCTTTTGTTAGGCAGCATCGTGTGAATAGACGGGGTGGCGGTACTGCTGTACTTGTTCGTGAGGGTCTGCACGCTGAGAGGGTGCCGTTGGATATGGGAAATATGGAGTGTACGCGGGTGAGGATTCGTCGTTCTGGTGGGGTGGCACTGACTATTGTGTCAATGTATTTGCGACCCAGGGACGCTCTTTGCCTATCGGATTTGGCCCCCTGGGTGGGAATGTCTGCAACCGCAGTGGCGACTGCCTCAGGGAATTCTTGAGGATGTGTCCTGAGCTGGATATACGTCGCACGGAGAGCCAGACATTTTTTCATAGGGGAAGCACATCGTTTATTGATGTAGTAATGACATCATCTGATGTTGTACCGGTGCTGGAAAGTGCTGGTGGGCGTAAAACCTTGCATTATGAGACTGACCACAGGGCTGTGGAGTTGATATTGCAGATGGATGGACTTTGCGGTAGAGAGCAGTGATACCTCTTTGACTTCGATAGGATGCATACGAGGGCTTTCAACTCGCTACTGTCTCGTGATTTACATGATCTCATTCTTCCGACGGATCGGAATGTGACCTCCCGCGAAATTGACAACTGCATTTTGTCTATTACTAGCTTCATTAGAACTATGATGGCGGAATCGGTTCCAATCGACGTGCTAAGAAGACTCCCCGACAACATCCTCGTCTTCATATCGGACACGAGGAGGCTTCGGAGGATACTGAGGAGAACGGGTGATATCGCAAGGATTCCCATATTGAGAGCTGAGATAAGGAACCTGGAGAGGATAATCCAGGGGGCGACAAGACTTTTCGGAAGGTGAAGGGTGCTGCAGGTGTGCAACAAGGGTTGGTGGTTGCTGACATAATGAGGGATAATGGAGTACTCATTGCGTATGACGGTGGCATGGCGAATTTTTTGACTGAACGTTTTTGTGGTGTGCAGAGAGCTGCGGTGAATATCCAGTTCTCCACTATTGTTGGGATAGTCTTGGAGGAGGTATTGGGGCTAAGGAATCAGGCCCGAATCATTAAATTTGAACCGGATATTACGGCAGATGGAGTTCGAGTTGGGGTCTTTGCTGGAGGAGGTTTTTCTTTGCTAACTCCCTCTAACGTTAGCATGACATTGTCCAGTAGACCGAACAAGAGGTCCAGCGGACCGGATAGCATACCGGACCTGATCTTGAGGAAGACGGACGCCACTACATAGAGGTGCTTGGCGTTGGTGCTTAACAACTGCTTCAACATTGGTTACTTCCCGAAGGCGTGGAAAGGTGCGATCATTTTGCCTATACCCAAATCGGGGCCCGACTCCGTGACTCTGGTAACTACAGACCCATATCCTTGCTCTCTAGCTTGGGTAAACTTATGGAATGGTTTATTTTGAAGCATATGAGAGAGTTCATCGACGATAACGGGATATTGCTGAATTTCCAATTTGGATTTAAGAGGGCCAGTCTACGGCTCATGCACTGATGGCACTTGCGGACTATGTAGCTAGGGGACTGAATAGGAGAGGTGTGCGACGATTGCCAGGACTTCGCAAAAGCTTTTGATAATGTTTGGCAGTAGGAAATAATTCATAAGATGATGTCATTTGGTTTCAACAGGCATCTCGGCGGAATTGTTGCAAATACACTCTCTGATGAAAGAAGTGTTGTTGCTGGAGTGTCGCAGGGGTCACTACTGAGACCCGTCCTCTTCAATATATTCATGTAGGATATACCTTGGCCACCTGACGGAGATTTACACCATCTGTATGAGGACGTTGTGTTGGTTGCGGTATCTGGTCCCAGAGCGACAAGGGTGAACGAAAGACTCAGCGGATACCTGGGCAGACTGCACGGATTCTTCTGCAAATGAGGTCGGCATGGACGGCTGTATCCCAGTGCAAGGAAGTTTGTACCGGTGCTGAGGATAGGCGGAGAGGTTGTAAGACTCTCCGACAGGATTAAGTATCTCGGATTGATTTTCCACGAGAGCTTCGAGAATTATTGACATATGGATCCTGTTTTGGATAGAATGAAGGGGATATACCACACCCACTGTTGGTTACTGCATCGAAGGGAAGGTTTACGTAAGGAAGTAAAGCTGCTTATATACAGGCAGATCATCAGGCCTCTGATATCTTATGCTTTTCCTGTCTGGTTTGGAATTTCCTCCCATTAAATGGAGAGGTTTAGGGTCTGGGAAAGGCATGTCTTGGTTTAAGGGCTCGCCAGTTCCCAGATGGTTCGTTCCGGAGACCGTCTTGTCGGGTCATTTATGACCATGAGGGTTTCGTGAGGATCGACGTTTATCTTATGAGGACTGCGCTGGCATTTTTGGAACTATCGTCCGCCCTGGAGAATGAGCCCAGCTGTTTCTAGAGGAGGAGTTATATGAAGACCCTGAGGATGCGCGGATACCTGTCGTCTGCAGATCTCCTGACGCTGAGGGACAAGTGGCTGCTCTATGGCAACGAGGGCCTGCTATTTTCTCACAGGAGGGTGAATACCCTGAATTTGAACAGCCTGGTGTATAACACTGCACAGTGAGGTGGATGTCTGTGCCCTGTTGTTGTAAATTAGTTGTAAGTAGTGTTTTAAGTTAGTTTTAAGTATATGAGTGTTTCCGTTTTTCCATTTTTTGCGGAATATTATGTAAGAGTTAGTTTGTTTTGGTGATGGATTGCGGCTATTGTGCAGTATTTTAAGTTTTAGTTGATAAGTTTATGATAAGTATCATTTATGCATAGAATAAGTATTCACACGGTTAATTAGTTTAAGATAAACTATGTAAGAACAGAATATTTGGATAAATAAAGTAAAGTAAAGTAAAAGTATTATTTTAATTTTTTTTTT
The DNA here is from genome assembly GCA_023159175.1 of Wohlfahrtia magnifica. NCBI lineage: Eukaryota > Metazoa > Arthropoda > Insecta > Diptera > Sarcophagidae > Wohlfahrtia > Wohlfahrtia magnifica. Next base: position 990,204 of record JAKWBJ010000165.1, on the reverse strand, counting down.
GAAAACTGTGTTTTTTTTCTTAAATCTTAAAGAAAAAGAGTTCCTTCCATTATTTTTGTGAACAACGAATCAAGAGAAACAATACGACTACGTAAATGAGTGTATGGCAAATAATATTTGTTTTATTGTTGTGGACACGAAAATACATTTTTCTGTAATAAAATTACGATGCTTTATCGCTTACATTATATTAAGTATATTTCTAAAACTTTTTAAGTACTTCACAATTTTCAATTATTTTTTTCTTGATTATAAAAGGGTTATTTTGCCAAATTGTGTGCCGCTGTGATATGGTAGGTAAGACACCCGCCTACCAACCAGAAAGTCGTCGGTTCAATACCACGCCAGACCATCTTAAAAAAGAAAAAGTTTTTCGACATCGGTATCACCTCATAACATTAGCTCGTAATTGGTTATGAGTATAAATTCAATTGAAAACTTCTCTAAATGCATTTACCGTTCGGAGCCGGCGTTAAACTGTAGGTCCCTTTCAATGAGTTTAAAAATAGAATCGGGTGCAGTTCATTGGCTGAGAGAAGTCCCCATGTTCCTTCATGAAATGTTATGGGAATTAATGCCAAATTAAAACCAAGAATACGGTCACATGCACAAATGCACAATGCATCATATCCTCACCATCTATTGTGGTATACGTTAAAAGAATGTTGAAAATCTCATATCCGGAAATCCTTTGGTTTTTTACAGCTATAAATAAAATTGTAAATAATAAAAATATATATTCATTTATTGTACAGTAGACTGAAGCACCGTCGCACGATTGTTATACTTTTGCAAAAATATGTTTCTCTTAATTTAGTTTTTCAAATATGGTATTTTTTATCCAATAACACTAGTTCACAAAGTTTTTTGTTCACAGCTTAAAACATTCATTGGGATGTTAATTTAAGCTGTCTATCTTTGGAATAAATCTGGGACGTCAAACTTTTGAGATATTTACCAAAAATGAAATAAATAAGAGCAGCTTTAACTAAATACAGAAAATGAAGAGTTTTACTTGTTCTTTATAAAAATTTTTATTTGCCTTATAACACTCCAACAATAATCCACTAACATATGATGGTCTCAAAAACTCGCTTAAAGGATTTTAAATCTTTGTGAATCTATTCACCATGCCCGTCACTCATATTTTCAAGGTTTATGGAAGAATTTGAAATGGGTAAGTAACAACATATTTTGGAGGACATTGTATGTATGTTTAGCATATATATACTTATGTATATACTCATCAATAAGAATATTCACATCAATATTTTTAATTGAAAATATCTTGGCAATATAAGGGAAATCAATTATTATATATATATATATATATATATATATATATATATATATATATATATATATTGTTACGTTTTTACCTTTTTAAAAACGTGTATTCATGAGTCCGAAGATTGAAGTTAAAATAAAATAAATCTTGTATTTAGTTTTAATTAAGAATCTTTTATTCAACACAGTTCTGTGCACCACTGCTTGTAAGCTTTTTGCAATTTCTAGTCTTAATCACACTTTCTGTTTACAACTTTATAAACAACAACAATTACTCGGCAGATCTTTCTACTTAAAGATCTTTCAACTCAATCGTACTTATTACTTAGGTTCGATCACAACCTTTTCAACCAGAGGTTATCCACATTTAACTCTCTTTACTGAGTTAGCTCCAACTAAACTGGTTTTTACTTCACTGCTAGCTTCACGAGTTTACTCCTTATAAACTCTCTTCATACAGAGTTCAAACCAACAAACTCTCTTCAAACCAATAACATTTTACTTAAACTGATTGTTGTTCGCATCGATGTATTTATATGGCTGAGTAAACATTACATCGAAAGCTCTCGAACCTTTCGATATTTCAGGTAGATTCCATTTCTTTCTTTTAATTTCTTTTCAGTTCTTTTTCAGCCATGCGTATGTAAACATCTACCTCTTTCAGCTTTGTTGTTGCTTGTTTATTGTCTGTTACTTGTTTTGTTTGCTGATGCTTATTTATTACAGCTTTTGTTTATTTATTTTAGCGATGTAATAAACGCTGGGTGCCCAACCTTATTTTTGTAGCAATATATATTGCTGTTGAAAAAACTTTTTCTTTTTTAAGATGGTCTGGCTTCGTATTGAACCGAGGTCCCTCTGGTTGGTAGGCGGGTGACTTACCTACCATACCACCGCGGCTTTATTTATCTGAAATTTTACCGAATCTGTTCGAAAAAACTGGAAGTTTAAAAAATTTTAAAAGTTTTGAAGTAGAAGTGCGTTTAGGAATTTTGAGAAAATATTATATGAAATGTTTATAACATATTCAGAAGTTTTAACTGATTTATTTTTTAGGTTAAATGTTTTTGAATTAAAGAAAAAGAGAAAAATTATACACAAAGGAGAAACATATTTAACTTGCTTATAGAAGTATGCACATATGCATGTATATTGTTTATATTGTTTTTTAGTAAAATCGCTATAAAAATAAGGGTATCTTTTGCAATTATTAATTAAAAAAAATTTGTTTAAACTGTTCTAGATAGAATAAGTTTTATTTATCGTTACATATTTAATATAGTTTTTAATTGGATACGTACTATTGTTTTATAAATGCACTGATTCTGATTTTTGTAATTTTCAATCTGGCAACCCAGATTTAAATTTAAGGAATGGCGGAAGCAATAATGTTAGCAAAGAAAGGAAAAGGGAACAAACTTTGACAGCTTTATTATTAATTTATTGAAGCTGTTGTTAGAAAAAAATATTTTGATAATCTAAAAAGTAAAATAATTGCAACTTGCAGTATTATTTTAATTATAACTGCAATTAAATTGAAAAAATAAATTAAAAGAAAAAACTTAATATATTTAGTAAGAAATGGTTACTTCGAAGGAATGCAGGATTAGATTTCGCTTCCATGGCAATAAGAGTTATAACACAATGTATACAGCACAATGTATACAATGTACATTGTGGTTATAATTAGAAGATCTGAAAGCATTCCAAAATTTTTCAAGAATTTTCTATACGACGCCAAAGAAAATTTTGTTTCAAGGAGCCGCAGCCAATGGTCGCCGTAGTTCAGAAAAATAACGAAAAAAAAGTTATAGATTTCTTTCAACAAACATATATTTAAAAAGATAAGCTAATATATATGTGATATAAATTATTAAAATGAACTAGAAAACAATTTTTGTTTATTTAAAACAATTATTTTGTAACTATCACCGCCGCAAAATATTTTCTCATGGCATTGGATTTTGAAAACAGAACGTTTGTCAGATGAAATTAGAACACACTCTAATTGAAATTTTGTCAAATGCAAAGCCCATTTGTCAAATGCCCTGGCCCTTCTTAAAAATATATACAGTGACGTGCAAAAGTGTAACATGATTTAGTACTTTCCATTTCAACACCCTATATTTTTTAAGTTTAAATGAACTAAGTCGTTTTGTTGTATAGTATTATAGGTCACATGTCTTCTTCCTTAAAAACTAATTTGATGGCAATACAACAACAAAGACATTAGTAGCAGAAAAAAGTGTAAATAAAGACAAATGTTACACTTTTTATTTTTATTTAATTTTTAATATTTATAATACTATATATATATATATATACTTTTCCTGCAGCCAAAACCACTTTTTCTACTACACATTGCAGATTTTGTTGCAGAATCGACAGGTACGATGAGTATGGGTTGCGATTGGGTCCATATATTCACACACACAAATAAACGCAATGGAGTATAAATGAGATTAACCCATTGAATTCCGCTCAACAAAAGGCTCTTTCGTGGAATAAATCCATATTCCATGAGAGCATTAACCTCTTCTAAAAGAAAACAAAACTCTTTTGTAAAATAAACTCATATTTTACAAGAATGAGCTTTATTTTCTTTAACCCCTGTATTTTGTTATACATTAACACATATGTATATTTTTTTATATTAACCCTGTGCGAATCTGTGCGAAAATTCAAATTCGGTTATCGGCTTGGAAGTTTTTAACCCACTTTTAATCCCAAAATTATCTACTTCTTTTGCTAGATATCAATATCTAGTGCTATTGTTTAGTCCCTACTCTAACCTATCTTATCACTCATTTCTGATACAAGATATAAATATCTAGTGCTATACTTATGGCCCCTATTCCCCAACGATTGACAACGATCGATAAGTATTTAAATTTGAAACCATAATTCACGATATGTACCCCACTTAAGTAAAAAAAACCTATTAATTTCAACTCTCAATTTTATTTACCTCTCTCTAATTTACTTACCCCACAATTTTAATTAACCCTTACCCGTACCGACTTAACCCCATTTTGTCGGTCCTAAAAAATTATATTTTCAATTTCTTTAACTCGTAAATTACAAAGTCCGCTAAAATGCCTGCAACTCTTGAATATTTTCAATTTCGATCGGACCAACTGCTTTCGATATGCGAAAGATTCTAGTCTATCCCAATGGAAAATGGGATATAATCGGTGCTTGACGTTAAGCTGAAGGATTTAGATGTGAAATGGAACAAGCTGGGAGATACACACTATCGATCAGTAATAATAACCCAAGATTACATAATCACACCCGAGCAAAGAAAAAATATCAGAGAAAGATATGATGTTTGCATTGAATAGTACTATTATTGCAACGATCAGATGACTGATTTGCAAAAAAAGTTACGATTGGAAAACACGGTCACCCCAAGACCCTGTCAGTCAAATATTACGATAGACGACTCATTATTCCGATCGTACCCAAGAAGGTACACACAATATTAACTGCAGTAGCCCGAGAATTAAGAGATATCCCATATTTACGGGAACTTTGAACTCGAAGACAATGAGTTGGAAACTCTATATGATGATGAACACGTAGTCAAAGATAATAAGACTGAAAACCTGATTGATCTCCAGGCAGAAGAACAATAGCTTTGCCAACTAGCACTGAATGTCATCCCATGCTCAGTGTTAAAGCTTACTGCCCAGAGGACGGTGCAAAGCTAGATTTACCCATACCAGCGTATGAAACAGTCTCACAAAAAGATAAGAAAACTTGCACCACTTAGTCCTCTTCATCACCCATTAAAACTGATGAAGACTCTAATGGAACTGCCATATTGCATGCTGTAAAAGATAATATTTCTAGCCGATTTCTCTCGAAGAAAAACGCTGTTGACACTACAGACTCTGAACAAAGCTCCGAACTCAATCTGAATTAGTCATCTCTTCTATCGACAACTCATACTCAACTCCGGAAACTATTTTTTGCCTTCTTTCTCATGGTCACTTATATAATTTCCCATTTCACACGGAATATACATGAATATACATGCCTCATGGAACTAACGGAATTCTATATATTTAGGCATAGGTCGCGTGTGGAAAACATATCCTCTAGCCACAGTATACAACGGTTATGTACGATAGTATTACCCCCATTAACGGAAAAAGGAAATGATGTACCCACTTCACTTAAGGATTTCACTGCCAAATTCCCAAGGCCTTTTGAAATGATTATTAAAGCGGCATTCTTTCGCTTCGTTTGGAGGCGGGGGCTCCTCCTAAAGGGTAATTACAGATAGCAACTTCTAGAAACGACCCTCGATACTTAGCTCAATGATGGTTTGACCACTCGACATCTAAATTTTACATCTCTAACTCTATTAAAATTTACTCTATTTACACACTATTTGTTATTCAGATTGTAACCAAAATGTAACCCTCAATTTATATCCCAATAACTCAGAGAAACTTGGAATCTCAGTTTGACATACCGGTGGCAGAATCGAAAATCCCTATTGGAGCCAAGATTACAACTGAAGTAACTGAATGCCACCCGGGTCCCTAATATTGATACTCCTTACTCCAAACAACTTGAAGACTCAGATCTAGCAGATTCACAGTTTGACAGAGCCTCACAGATGGATATGGAACCTCATATTACTCAACTTCTTTCATCGCTATTGGAAAGAGATGAGAATTGTTGCGACATTCCTGAGGCGATATATATCGATGACATTGTTTTAAACTATCAACGGAAAAAGACTTTTCGAATACACTTTGCAATTCAGTTCCGATAATGCGTGAGAATAAGAAAGTAACCCGGTCATATCACCAACATAACACACGTTACGTGTTTATTCTCCTAGGTACCGTTTTTGCCTCCCACCTCATGATAATACGCATATCGAAAATGGAAGAATACACATAATCCACGGATCTCAATTACATATCCACAATAGGAGAATACACATTACTCGTGAATAAAAATTACGCACACGAATACTGCCTCAACCAACGCTTAATGGAAATTATTTATCCATTCCTGTTATTAGAGTTGCTGGTCCTTTCGAAATAAGTTTTCAAATTGTGGGCGGGGACTACCCTTCGGGTTATATTCTTTCAATGGCTGAAATTTTGTCAGCTCTTATAAAAATGGCTTGAGTAGATTCATCTTCACACTCTTTTTTACTCCTTTAATATCAAGCCATTGTTTGTTTCCTAATTTTCACATATTCAAGACCTATAGCAATTGAACAAAATATAAATAATCTCCTTTTTAATTTTTCCAAAACTCTAGATGACAAACCGGAGAATATTGTGTAACCGCAGCTCAAGACCATCATCAACAAATTCTTCTAGACGCAGACGGTGCAGTCCATCAGCAGCAGCAACTACCTCAACTAAGAAAACCATCTCATCCAAACCAAACAATCTTATTTTATCGGAAGCTATCCGCTCTTTGGCTGAGGTTCTGTGCGTCCAACAGGAGTAAACTTTCCGGCGATGGGAGTGTACAAAATCGCACAAAAATCACGATTTTGTACTTTCTTATTAATATTTCTTATATTTTGTATTATACGGTAAATTGAATTTGAATTGAAATTAAAAACCGTATTTATCTTATATGTATCGTTTTAGTTAATTGTAACGATTACAATTTCTATTGAATTATTGGAATAGAAAATTTCTTACATAGAAAAGAGAGCTGAATTGAGATTCAGATAGCTATCAACCTTCGAACTAAAGAGTCAAGTGTTCTAAGCCCCAAAATTTAATAATACATTTTTAAAATTGAAGTAAACTTAAATCTACATTTGTCTTAAAATCTAAAATTAAAATCTGAATTAAACCTAAATTAAAATCTGAACTTAAACTTAAGCTTAATCAATTAAAACTTACCCTAAATTTATTAAAACATTAAATCTAAAATACCTATAAAACTCTTAAAATTTAAGAACGATTTTAATTAAACTACAATGGATATTTGTATTGAAATAATAAATGTTATGTTTTTTTCTACTTGTATATACAAGTATGTATATACATATATACAATGAAGCATAATTAAAATAAAACTATACATCTACCATTTAATTGCTACATTACATACAACACACAAGGTGAGCTCACACATCCATACACCCACGCACATACCCATACTAATTACTAATATTTATCTATTTATCTCTAATCTTATAATTTCTCCTTTTCTATGAGAAATTATATGTAATATAAGGAATTGGTGTTTTTACAAGGGAAAATACAGTTCATTTTACACTTCCTAACACTAAAACCCAAAAAGAACACCATTTTTCTTCACGTTCTATTCTTATATTCTAACTTCTGTTTATTTGGTTATTTAGTCTAACGAGGCAAAATTAAACTGATTTCAGTCTGACGGATCAAGAACATAAGCATATCATAT